>CM055271.1:27798936-28045572 GCA_029237695.1 Conchocele bisecta | reverse complement strand
ACCACATATTTTCTCCTTCAGCCCCGAGCCTCCAACTCCACAAAGTCTGGTGCGGGTGAGGTCGGACGTGTTGCTGGGGCGACGGAAACGAAGAGGTAATTGTTGTCTTTCCACACATAATACAGTATTGTGGCTAGAGCAAATCCCGGGGACATTTTTCCCACTTCAGAATGTGAATGTCCCTTAACCCTTTCACACCTAAGTAACTGGAATGGATTGTGATATGTTAATTTTCCGACCAATCTAATCGTCACAAAATGACTTTCAGACTAGTCCATTTATAAAAAGCGTGTGTTTTTTTTTCTAAAAATATTGAAAATTAGTTGAAAAAAGTGCAGATCCTGATGAGACGGCTCATCACGAGCCGGCTTATCTGGATCTACACTATTTGCCAATACCACTATACAGGCCTGTTGTGTTGAAAGGGTTAATCCTTAAAAGGCGGGAAACGAAAACTGTCGTCTGCCGTTGTTTCATATTTTGTCTTCTTCTGCCATAAAAATATGGTTTGACAGCATTTTAGAATAATTTTGATTGGAAATGATTCTAAAGTGCTACCAAACCATGTTTTTGTTGAGAAATATGGAAAATATAAAATAATCAGCAGACGACAACATTTAATTCAGCATAGTAAGGGTTAAACTATTAGACCCTCCCATTCACTTGTAATAGGAAATTGTCTCCTTAGATCTGAGCTCTTAGCACAACACTGCATATACAGGTGGGTCCCGTTATTACGCGTTTATATGGGCCGTCGGTTAGTTTATACAATTCTGTCTCATTCATGAAATGGTCCAAAATTAGCATGGACACGTTAATGTTGGATATTTTGGGGTTGAAAGGGTTAAAGTTTGTAAAAATCAGCAAGACAAGTTGAAAGTGTATTCACCATGTTCATGTGTGGGTATATTATTATCCCTTCGCCAATTCTCAAGAGGGGATATAGCGTCCATGTACGTGTGTTCATATGTAAGTTAGTAACACCTTTTCATTTTTCAATAACTCACAAACCACTGCACCGAATTTGATAATTCTTGGCCACAATGTGCTTTGGTTTGCACATGACCCACATCTGACCTTCCAAGGTCACTGTTCACCTTGTTTGTAAGGCAAACACATTAAAGTGTTTTTTTTGTTTTTTTTCAATAACTTATTTTCAAGGCTGCTAGCTAGGGGATTAGCTTAGTGATAACGGTGCCCTTGTTGTTAAACTATACTATACAGTGGAAACTCGTTTACTCAAAGTCCAGGGGGCTGAGGAAAATACTTGAGTTAAAGCAAATTTTAGTTAACATATTATATAGGAAAACATGTACTTGAGGACCAATACTTTTACTTCAACCATCAGTAATTAGGGCCCCGCCGAGATTCAGCGGAGCCCTATAGGTTTCGACCGGTCTGTATGTCTGTCTTTTGGAAGTTTTTGTTAAGAGTTTCTCAAATCACCTATATGGGCCGTATTTGCGTCGACAGACCGCATTATCTAGTTTGACTTAACAGAGTTTGATGTAACGGGTGTGGACTGTATTGAGAAAACAATACCATGTTTCCTTTCATTTGCAGGGACCTTTATAAGGCATGGGCATGGTACAGTTATATAGGCATGTAGGCAGACAACCCTTTAAAGGCGGGAAACAGATTGTGTTGTCGCAAACTTTTTCATATTTGTCAACAGGCAGATATTACACTTCAAAATTGATTGAGGAGAAATTGATACGAAAATCATCAGGGGGCCGTTTCACTAAACTTTGTACGACTAAAATGTTCGTAAGTGCAAAATTATGATGGTCTGTAAGTCTGTAATTAACATTGTTTTCTTGTAAATAATTATTGGACTTACATTTTTTGAGCATAGGCTGCATACAATGTATGCAGCCTATGCTCAATAAATGTAAATCCATAAATTGAAATTTACAGACAATGTTAAATTTGCACTTCCGAACATTTTAGTCGTAAGAAGTTTAGTGAAACGGGCCCCTGCTGTTTATATGTGGCTGTGACTGGAGAAATGGGGCTTATAGGTTGTTCAACTAGTGTAGTAGGATTAGGATCTGCACAGTTTGCCTCCATTCAATCCATGAAATACGCATCATGCCATGCTAAGCCATGTAGTTCATTACCAGTAGCCTATTTCATCAACATTGCAAAGTATACTTTAGTAGCAAAGTATACTTTGAGGGAGAAATTTTCAATTTTATGATAAATTTATTAATTTTTATTATACTGAATGTATTACATTATCACAGCCAATTTGGCTGTGATAATGTAATAAATTCAGTATAATAATTCTGCATACTTTTAATCATCAAATATATGCATTTGTTAGTTCTATATGAAATAATGCATTTCAGGAAAAATAAATGATTACTCCCTCAAAGTATACTTTGGTAGTAAAGTATACTTTGCAATGTTGATGAAATAGGCTACAGACTACAGGCATGTGTTGTTTGATCACGATCTACACTGTTCACAAATCCCATTCGCCTCATTTCTCGGAGTGAATTTTCTCCAGTCACAATTGATGCAATGTGTGTGATGTTTTGGCACCACGTGTATATGTTTAGAAATACAGAAAATGGTAAAAGATTGCAGGCAACATAAAATGAGTCCCACATGTATAAGGGTTACTTTGATAAGTTAACATGTTGCAGTTTTCTTGAATTAAACATTCTTTTCTGGAATAACAGTTTAGCATAATTGCTATAGGACTTTGCTTTGAAATTTATCATTAATAGGCCGTATAAAAAAGTAATTTGGTTCTCATATACTGCCGCGTCAGAAAAAAACCTGCTCGTCCGAGCTTTTTTTGTCATGGACAGATGAAAACATATTGTAAATTCAAGTCTGACGAAAACCCAGTATGAGAGTCTAAACCATGGTTTAGGTTGTCACTGGTGATCTGGTTGACGATCTCCCTTCGACTTTGAGATACTGGTGCTCAACTGTACGTCTGTCTTTTTGTGATTTTTCATGTCTAAAGATGTTATACTTATAGTAACTTTATTAAATGAATATTTGAACCAAATGTTAAATTGACATGCAAAATGCTTCTGGCGCCTTGATAAAAATCACAAATTATGATCTCGGACAAAAATGTAATGAAAGAAATCCACTCTCCCGTGCCACATTCCGCAAACCCCGTGTCTGAGAACCAAAGTACTTTTTATGGCCTTATGGTTGGATGTTTTATAGTTTACTTGTTCAGGTAGGATTAGTCTCATTGTTCTCATTGCCAGTTTTACTCCACTGGAAATCCACCTGTACAGTCGAGCACCAATATCTCGAGCACCAGTATCTCGCTATCTTGAACCTATTCCTATCTTGACTATTTGACGATCTCCCTTCGACTTCGAGATACTGGTGCTTGACTGTATGTCTGTCTTTTCATTCTGTACAAATGAGGTGATTATTCCAATACATTAACCCATTCCTTTCGGACTACACCTTTACAGGTATGAAATTTATTAAATATTTAATTTTGTTATTTCTCAATGAAAGTATATGTTGTGACCACTCATTTGAACCGTCTCGAAGAGACGGTTCAAATGGTGGTCGCGATATATACTTGTAAGCGCATAGAAGGAAAATATTTAAGATTTTTCGCAAACTTAATAGTGTATGCTCAACATGAATGTGGGTTAATGACTGAAGTAATACTGAGAGAACAGTTCATCTGCATGTATGAAGAGTTTTTTCGCCGGGTCATTTAGAAAACCCAGACATGGTACGGGCATGGGTGTGAGATAAATTACTTGGAGCTTGGTTGTCCGCATGTACAATGATCGATTATATCCTCGTACTGCCTGTGAAGCGTTTCTATCTATCCTTTCTACTAATTCTACATTTGACAGTTCTGCGTACATTAACATTTTTCTCTTTGATAGTTACATTTGCGCATGTTTAATACCAACATTCCAGGCTAGAAAATGTTTTCGTACATTGTACATGTACACGATTGTATTTATACCATTACATAGTACATGGTCTATCTGTATGGAGCCCTGGAGGGGACATGGATTTTTTTTTTATTAATTCCTTCTTGAATTAACAATTCGTTTCCCATGAAATGACAATTTGTTCCCTCACTTTAACAATTTTGCTCCCTCGATTTAACAATTTGTTTCCACGAATTAACAATTTGTTCCTGTGGGAACAAATTGTTATTTCGTGGGAACAAATTGTTAAATTGAGGAAACTAATTGTTAATTTGTGGGAAACAAATTGAATTGATTAAATTAAAGGAACCAATTGTTATTTCGTGGGAACAATTTAATAAAAAAAATAATTCTACGTCCGCTGCGGGGCTCCGTATATCTGTAATAATTGTTGCATTTACAAAGTTGTTTCATGTTGATTTTTCATTTTATTTTATTTTTCATGCAATTTTTTTTATTTTTTTTATTTTTTTTATTTAACTTTATCTTCAACTGGAATCTCCTTGTAACTTCATATGTGCTAGTCATTTTGCGTACCGGTACATTATATTAGTTGTCTGTTTTCTATTGGGTGTGTTGCACTGAAAGTTCTGTAGGTTAAGAGCTGATTGCGCTGCGCTTAATACTGGATAGTGGTAGGTTAAGAGCTGATTGCGCTGCGCTTAATACTGGATAGTCTGGCGCTTATCACTGTGTGTGTACCGTGGTCATTATATTTGTATGGAGCCCCGCAGGGGACAATTATTATTTTTTTATTAATTCGTTCCCACGAAATAACAATTTGTTCCCACAAAATAACAATTTGTTCCCTCAAAATAACAATTTGTTCTCTCGATATAACAATTTGTTCCCTCAAATTAACAATTTGTTCCCTTGAATTAACAATTCATTTCCACAATATAACAATTTGTTCCCAAGAATTAACAATTTGTTCCTGTGGGAACGAATTGTCATTTCGTGGGAACTAATTGTTAAATTGAGGGAACAAATTGTTAATTTTGTTTGTGGGAACGAATTGTTAAATTGAGGTAACAAATTGTTATTTTGTGGGAACAAATTAATAAAAAAATGAAATTCTACGTCCCCTGCGGGACTCCGTATATTTGGTATCAGTTTGTATTTCTTTGATGTTTCGAGCTCTGTATCTTGTTTGTTACTTCATGATACGTTACTTGTCTGATTACTATTTCTCAGAAGTTAATTTGTTTTGTTAGTTATCTCATATAATAAAATTATTTTTCAAGGTCTATTGATTTTTAATCTTTCCGCAATAATACAATATGTTCAACAATTCTGCAAAAACCAGGGGGCCGTTTGTTTCACTAAACATCGTACAACTAAAATGTTCGTAAGTGCAAATTGAAGTTTCAGTTGATGGATTTACATTTATTGAGCATAGGCTGCATATATGCAGCCTATGCTCAATAAATGTAAATCCAATAATTGTTTACACGAAAACGTTGTTAATGTGAAATTTACAGACTATCATAAGTGTGCACATACAAACATTTTACTCGTACAAAGTTTAGTGAAGTACATGTAGGTTCCTTGTTTTTTGCAGAATTATTGATTTTTAGCTA
Organism: Conchocele bisecta; assembly: GCA_029237695.1. Taxonomy (NCBI): domain Eukaryota; kingdom Metazoa; phylum Mollusca; class Bivalvia; order Lucinida; family Thyasiridae; genus Conchocele; species Conchocele bisecta. The sequence goes on along the minus strand of CM055271.1, from coordinate 28,040,057 downwards.
ATGATCACAGTTGGTAATATACATCATGTGCAGTAAATACACAACATAGTAATTACTGGAGCAATTTTGATGTGATAAAGCAGGCCCGTACGCAGAGGGGGTACAACGGGTGCATACGCACCCCCCTTAACCATTTTACTCTTAACCCGCAGGCCTGTATAGTGGTATTGGCAAACAGTGTAGATCCAGATGAGCCGGCTCGTAGCGAGCCGTCTCATCAGGATCTGCAGTTTTTGCCATTAATTTTCATAATTTTGAGAACAAAAACACCCCATGTTCATAAATGGACTGGTCTGAAAATCATTTTGTGATGATTTAGATTGGTTGCAAAATTAACAAATCAAAATCCATTCCAGTTACTTAGGGGTGAAAGGGTTAATCAGCGGATGTGCAAAAACAATGTTTAGCCCTTCGCGCCGTCGATAACGCACCCCCCTAAAATAATTCCTGCGTACGGGCCTGTAAAGTGCAGATACCCATCATAATGATATAATTGTATGAAGCCTTTCTAGCAGCTATTTCAGAGTTTTAGCGAAACCTTTCATTGTTGTATGTTTTCACTAAACTAAACAATTCTGAAATTGCTACGTGTACGTGTACTACAAAAGCATTACCGGTATTAACATTTATGTAACCATTTGCTAGATATCTGTAAAATTTTACAGCAATTTCTAAACATACTAGAAATACATTATCAGCATTTATGTAAGTTTTTGCTACATCAGAGCTCCAGATAAGGTGCATATTGACGTATTTTACGCAATTATTTTAGCTGAATACGCATATTGATTATCAAAAGTTGGAGTACAAAATACGCACAGCAATGTGAAAATACGCATTGATTTTCAAATTTGGTAGTGAAAATACTGTCATAAAGTTGAAAATTCACTTAGTTCAGCTGCAAAAAGCAGCTCAAATAAGTGAATGTTTAAATTTGTTATATTTTTTTAGCTCACCTGAGCGAAGCTCATGTGAGCTATTGTTACCGCAATGTGTCCGTCGTCGTCGTCCGTGAACATTTTCAAACGTCTTCTCTTTGGTAACCATTGGGCCTATGGTCACCAAACTTCATGGTCATGGTCCTTAGTTAGGGGGATTACAAAATTGTTAAAATGACGTCATTACATAATCCAAGATGGCCGCCATCTAAAAATAGCACAAATTCTTAAAAAATCTTCTTCTCAAGAACCGCCAACCGGATTTCGACAAAACTTGGTAGGAATGATCGATGTATATTGCTCTTTCAAAGTTGTTAAAATGATGACCCTGGGGTTAAAAATGGGCGTGGCCCGTGGGGTCCAATTGGGGTCAAATTTTATTTTTGACTGAATATGGTCATTTCATATATTCTTAAATTGAAGGTATCAATGAGGCGATCACTCTGGTGTATTTTCTGTCGAAATCGGATTGTTATGTCATCCAAGATGGCCGCCGAAAGGTCAAAAGGTCGTTCTTTTATTAGAGATTTCAAAATTCTTCTTCACATGAACCGCTTGGCCCATGGTAGCCAAACTTAAAAGTTATGGTCCATGGGTGAAGCCTTTTCAGATTTGTTAAAATAGAGGTCATCGCTAATCCAAGATGGCCGCCGTCTAAAAATAGCATAAATTCTTAAAAAATCTTCTTCTCATGAACCGCTTGCCAGATTTCGACGAAACTTGGTAGGAATGATCGATGTACATTGCTCTTTCAAAGTTGTTAAAATAGTGACCCCGGGGTCAAAAATGGGCGTGGCCCTTGGGGTCAAATTGGGGTCAAATTTTATTTTTGACCGAATATGGTCATGTCATATATCAAATTGAAGGTATCAATGAGGCGATCACTCTGGTGCATTTTCTGTCGAAATCGGGTTGTTATGTCATCCAAGATGGCCGCCGAAAGGTCAAAAGGTCGTTCTTTTATTAGAGATTTCAAAATTCTTCTTCACATGAACCGCTTGGCCCATGGTAGCCAAACTTAAAAGTTATGGTCCATGTGTGAAGCCTTTTCAGATTTGTTAAAATGGAGGTCATCTCTAATCCAAGATGGCCGCCGTCTAAAAATAGCATAAATTCTTAAAAAATCTTCTCATGAACCGCTAGCCCGATTTCGACAAAACTTGGTAGGAATGATCGATGTACAATGCTCTTTCAAAGTTGTTAAAATGGTGACCCCGGGGTCAAAAATGGGCGTGGCCCATGGGGTCAAATTTTATTTTTGACCGAATATGGTCATGTTATATATCAAATCGAAGGTATCAATGAGGCGATCACTCTGGTACATTTTTTGTACAAATCGGATTGTTATGTCATCCAAGATGGCCGCCGAAAGGTCAAAAGGTCGTTCTTTTATTAGAGATTTCAAAATTCTTCTTCACATGAACCGCTTGGCCCATGGTAGCCAAACTTAAAAGTTATGGTCCATGTGTGAAGCCTTTTCAGATTTGTTAAAATGGAGGTCATTGCTAATCCAAGATGGCCGCCGTCTACAAATAGCATAAATTCTTAAAAAATCTCTTCTCATGAACCGCTAGCCGGATTTCGACGAAACTTGGTAGGAATGATCGATGTACAATGCTCTTTCAAAGTTGTTAAAATGGTGACCCCGGGGTCAAAAATGGGCGTGGCCCGTGGGGTCAAAATTTTATTTTTGACCGACAATATGGTCATGTTATATATCAAAATCGAGGTATCAATGAGGCGATCACTCTGTACATTTTTTGTACAAATCGGATTGTTATGTCATCCAAGATGGCCGCCGAAATGTCAAAAGGTCGTTCTTTTATTAGAGATTTCAAAATTCTTCTTCACATGAACCGCTTGGCCCATGGTAGCCAAACTTAAAAGTTATGGTCCATGGGTGAAGCCTTTTCAGATTTGTTAAAATGGAGGTCATCGCTAATCCAAGATGGCCGCCGTCTAAAAATAGCATAAATTCTTAAAAATCTTCTCATGAACCGCTAGCCGGATTTCGACGAAACTTGGTAGGAATGATCGATGTACATTGCTCTTTGAAAGTTGTTAAAATGGTGAACCCGGGGTCAAAAATGGGCGTGGCCCGTGGGGTCAAATTTTATTTTTGGCTGAATATGGTCATGTCATATATCAAATTGAAGGTATCAATGAGGCGATCACTCTGGTGCAATATTTGTCAGAATCAAATGATTATGTCATCCATGATGGCCACCAAAAGGTCCATTTATTCAAGATTTTTAACGTCTTTTTCTCAGGAACCACATGGCCGATGCTGGGTGAAGCATTTTCAGATTTTGTAAAATGAGTCATCGCTTAATGATGACCGCCATCTAAAAATAGCTCAATTTTTTTAAAACACATGAACTCAATGTCACATTCTCCTCTGGTGTTCATGGAGTCAGGTGAGCGAATTAGGGCCATCATGGCCCTCTTGTTATCATTTGTTCCTTATTTAGTAATGAAGAAAATCAATAATAATCCATTTGTAAAAGTAAAATACGCAATGATTTTGAAATCAGGGGGTATAGTACGTTTTAGACACAAAGCTTATCTGGAGCTCTTCTACATATCTCTGAAGTTGCTACTGTGAAGACATTGTCATCAGCTGGTGTTACTCTGCTGTAATTACAAAGCTTACCTGGAGCTCTTCTACATATCTCTGAAGTTGCTACTGTGAAGACATTGTCATCAGCTGGTGTTACTCTGCTGTAATTACAAAGCTTACCTGGAGCTCTTCTACATATCTCTGAAGTTGCTACTGTGAAGACATTGTCATCAGCTGGTGTTACTGTGCTGTAATTACAAAGCTTATCTGGAGTTCTTCTACATATCTCTGAAGTTGCTACTGTGAAGACATTGTCATCAGCTGGTGTTACTCTGCTGTAATTACAAAGCTTATCTGGAGTTCTTCTACATATCTCTGAAGTTGCTACGTGAAGACATTGTCATCAGCTGGTGTTACTGTGCTGTAATTACAAAGCTTACCTGGAGTTCTTCTACATATCTCTGAAGTTGCTACTGTGAAGACATTGTCATCAGCTGGTGTTACTCTGCTGTAATTACAAAGCTTATCTGGAGTTCTTCTACATATCTCTGAAGTTGCTACTGTGAAGACATTGTCATCAGCTGGTGTTACTCTGCTGTAATTACAAAGCTTATCTGGAGCATTCTACATATCTCTGAAGTTGCTACTGTGAAGACATTGTCATCAGCTGGTGTTACTCTGCTGTAATTACAAAGCTTACCTGGAGTTCTTCTACATATCTCTGAAGTTGCTACTGTGAAGACATTGTCATCAGCTGGTGTTACTCTGCTGTAATTACAAAGCTTATCTGAAGTTCTTCTACATATCTCTGAAGTTGCTACTGTGAAGACATTGTCATCAGCTGGTGTTACTGTGCTGTAATTACAAAGCTTATCTGGAGTTCTTCTACATATCTCTGAAGTTGCTACTGTGAAGACATTGTCATCAGCTGGTGTTACTCTGCTGTAATTACAAAGCTTACCTGGAGTTCTTCTACATATCTCTGAAGTTGCTACTGTGAAGACATTGTCATCAGCTGGTGTTACTCTGCTGTAATTACAAAGCTTATCTGGAGTTCTTCTACATATCTCTGAAGTTGCTACTGTGAAGACATTGTCATCAGCTGGTGTTACTGTGCTGTAATTACAAAGCTTACATGGAGTTCTTCTACATATCTCTGAAGTTGCTACTGTGAAGACATTGTCATCAGCTGGTGTTACTCTGTTGTAATCATAAAGCTTATCTGGAGTTCTTCTACATATCTCTGAAGTTGCTACTGTGAAGACATTGTCATCAGCTGGTGTTACTGTGCTGTAATTACAAAGCTTATCTGGAGTTCTTCTACATATCTCTGAAGTTGCTACTGTGAAGACATTGTCATCAGCTGGTGTTACTGTGCTGTAATTACAAAGCTTATCTGGAGTTCTTCTACATATCTCTGAAGTTGCTACTGTGAAGACATTGTCATCAGCTGGTGTTACTGTGCTGTAATTACAAAGCTTACCTGGAGTTCTTCTACATATCTCTGAAGTTGCTACTGTGAAGACATTGTCATCAGCTGGTGTTACTGTGCTGTAATTACAAAGCTTATCTGGAGTTCTTCTACATATCTCTGAAGTTGCTACTGTGAAGACATTGTCATCAGCTGGTGTTACTCTGTTGTAATTACAAAGCTTATCTGGAGTTCTTCTACATATCTCTGAAGTTGCTACTGTGAAGACATTGTCATCAGCTGGTGTTACTGTGCTGTAATTACAAAGCTTATCTGGAGTTCTTCTACATATCTCTGAAGTTGCTACTGTGAAGACATTGTCATCAGCTGGTGTTACTCTGTTGTAATTACAAAGCTTATCTGGAGTTCTTCTACATATCTCTGAAGTTGCTACTGTGAAGACATTGTCATCAGCTGGTGTTACTGTGCTGTAAATTACAAAGCTTATCTGAGTTCTTCTACATATCTCTGAAGTTGCTACTGTGAAGACATTGTCATCAGCTGGTGTTACTCTGTTTGTAATTACAAAGCTTACCTGGAGTTCTTCTACATATCTCTGAAGTTGCTACTGTGAAGACATTGTCATCAGCTGGTGTTACTCTGCTGTAATCACAAAGCTCATCTGGAGCTCTTCTACATATCTCTGAAGTTGCTACTGTGAAGACATTGTCATCAGCTGGTGTTACTCTGCTGTAATTACAAAGCTTATCTGGAGTTCTTCTACATATCTCTGAAGTTGCTACTGTGAAGACATTGTCATCAGCTGGTGTTACTCTGCTGTAATTACAAAGCTTACCTGGAGTTCTTCTACATATCTCTGAAGTTGCTACTGTGAAGACATTGTCATCAGCTGGTGTTACTCTGCTGTAATCACAAAGCTCATCTGGAGCTCTTCTACATATCTCTGAAGTTGCTACTGTGAAGACATTGTCATCAGCTGGTGTTACTCTGCTGTAATTACAAAGCTTATCTGGAGTTCTTCTACATATCTCTGAAGTTGCTACTGTGAAGACATTGTCATCAGCTGGTGTTACTCTGCTGTAATTACAAAGCTTACCTGGAGTTCTTCTACATATCTCTGAAGTTGCTACTGTGAAGACATTGTCATCAGCTGGTGTTACTCTGCTGTAATTACAAAGCTTACCTGGAGTTCTTCTACATATCTCTGAAGTTGCTACTGTGAAGACATTGTCATCAGCTGGTGTTACTCTGCTGTAATTACAAAGCTTATCTGGAGTTCTTCTACATATCTCTGAAGTTGCTACTGTGAAGACATTGTCATCAGCTGGTGTTACTCTGCTGTAATTACAAAGCTTATCTGGAGTTCTTCTACATATCTCTGAAGTTGCTACTGTGAAGACATTGTCATCAGCTGGTGTTACTGTGCTGTAATTACAAAGCTTATCTGGAGTTCTTCTACATATCTCTGAAGTTGCTACTGTGAAGACATTGTCATCAGCTGGTGTTACTGTGCTGTAATTACAAAGCTTATCTGGAGTTCTTCTACATATCTCTGAAGTTGCTACTGTGAAGACATTGTCATCAGCTGGTGTTACTCTGCTGTAATTACAAAGCTTACCTGGAGTTCTTCTACATATCTCTGAAGTTGCTACTGTGAAGACATTGTCATCAGCTGGTGTTACTGTGCTGTAATTACAAAGCTTACCTGGAGTTCTTCTACATATCTCTGAAGTTGCTACTGTGAAGACATTGTCATCAGCTGGTGTTACTCTGCTGTAATTACAAAGCTTACCTGGAGTTCTTCTACATATCTCTGAAGTTGCTACTGTGAAGACATTGTCATCAGCTGGTGTTACTGTGCTGTAATTCCAGCACAAAAATATTTACATAATTCCCTAACATTGATTGGTCCGTTGCAAGTCTCCGTCCAAAATTTATATCCCAGTAAACTCCATGCCGAACTACTTTCCGTAACCGTCAGGCGTAGTTAAAATAATTCTTAAGAAAACGGAAAATAAACACATTTTCTTGATGAATTTCAAATGCTGGAATTGTAAGGAATGAATGGCCTTTTTGTTGAATTTATCGGGGATATAAACTTGGAAAAGTCGCGGGAATACTGGACGAGGTCTTAAAAAATTACAATTTTCGAAAAAAAAATATTTTTTTTTTTTTTTTTTTTGAAAATTGTAATTTGTTATCGCTTCGTCCTGTATTCCCGCGACTTTTCGAAGTTTATACCCCAATAAATTCCACAAAAAGGCCATTCATTCTTATAATTTTGTGGGGTATTGGTGTTTTGTCACATCAGAGTTCAGCTAGTACAGTCAAACCTCTCTAAACCAGACACAGAGACATGCTAGTTGTACCTATAGTCTGGTTTCACGAAACCTGCCCAAATTTTACGGCTATATAAACAATGCAAAAACAATATTAAATTAAAGCAAAATTTAAGAATGAGCCTTCTTTGTATTTCGTGAAATTTGGTCAAATATTGGTTTTATTACGAAAAATTGATTTCTCTATGGGAATTTAACATGGGGGAAAAAGAGGTAGAGGAGTGTGGCAGGAGACAAAAAACATTTTTTTTTGGAAATTGACTCCGAAACCTAGCTAGATAGCTTGGAAATGATCTAACTAAGAAAACAAAAGTTAAATTTTAAAAATCGGTCCAGTATTTCTGAAATTCTAAAAAATTTCCCCATGTTAAATCCCCATAGACATCTTCACTCCGTGAAGATGTCTATGGGGATTTAACATGGGGAAATTTTGTTTTCGCAATAAAATCAATATTTGACCAAATTTCACGAAATAAAAAGAAGGCTCATTCTTAAATTTTCCTTTAATTTAATATTATCCAAAAAAATATTGTTTTTGAATTGTCTATATAGCCGTAAAATTTGGGCAGCTTTCATGAAACAGACAGTAATTGTGATATGTTTCATTGCCATTTACCTCCAATGATAATGTCTGTTCATGATCGCAAAGCATCCACGAAGTAGTCATCTGTCTGTTTTACAATGGAACCTCTCTAAACTGGACACCCTGGGAGCCTCCCAGGGTGTCCGGTTTAGAGAGGTTTCACTGTATATGTAGTTACATATTTATGATAATGTATTTTGAAGTGGACCTCCCTGTAAATATCAGGCGAACATGAATGTACATTGCCAACTGCGACTACGAATAATATTATGTAATAATTCCAGCACAAAAATATTTACACACTTCCCTAACATTTGATTGGTCCGTTGCAAGTCTCCGTCCAAAATTTACATCCCAGTAAACTCCATGCCAAACTATTTTCCGTAACCGTGAGGCGCAGTTAAAATAATTCTTAAGAAAACGGAAAATAAGCACATTTTCTTGATGAATTTATTTCAAATGCTGGAATTATAAGGAATGAATGGCCTTTTTGTGGAATTTATCGGGGATATAAACTTGGAAAAGTTGCGGGAATACTGGACGAGGCCTTAAAAATGTTGTTTTTTTTTTCGAAAATTGTAATTTGTTATCGCTTCGTCCAGTATTCCCGCGACTTTTCCAAGTTTATACCCCGATAAATTCCACAAAAAGGCCATTCATTCCTATAGAACATACCCATTGCATTAGGAGAATAGATCATTTATCCTACAAGTGTGTATATTTCTTGCTTTAGCACACAAGGTTTGAAAAAGAAATATACCGTAATAACCCTAAATATGCGGACACAACTTATTCAAGGAAACACATATACATGTATGGTTTCCCACAACAACAGAGTTTCCCAATGTTTACTGTCTGTTCCACGTGTTGCTGCCGACGAACATTTGGCTATTAAACACATTCAATCTAAAAAATATTTAAAAGTTAGTACAAAGTCACCCTCCCCTAAAAATATTTATTGATTTTATTGCGAAAAAAATATTTTCTTATATGAATTTAACATGGGGGCTAAAAATTGATTTTTTTTAAATATTTTTTTTATTTGTGGACCGATTTTCAAAATCTAACATTTGTTTTCTTAGTTACATCATTTTCAAGCTATCTCGCCAGGTTTCGGAGACAATTTCCAATTTGGAAATTGATTCCCCATGTTAAATTCCCATAGGAAAATCGTTTTTTCGCAATAAAATCAATATTTGATGGACTTTCATCAAACAAATTTTTTTGGGGAGGGTTACTTTTTTATTATTGGTGAAAGAGTACTTAAATTTAAATATTTTTTAGATTTGATGTGTTTAATAGCCAAAAGTTCGTCAGCAGCAAAACGTGGAACAGACAGTAGGTGTATTTGGATACAATTTGTTTTGGGAACCCCGTGTCCAAATATAATTATAGGGTATTACTGTATATTGCTAGCCATAAGTCTACCCGCTCCATAAGTTGAGGCACGAAAATGAGCCCAAAAAATCAGTCTTGGGCCAAGTCTTGGCCATAAGTCGACTACTCGTCTCCAGAAACTGAAAATATGTCAGCTATTGGGTGCAGGCGAAATTAGGTCACGATTCGCCTGTATTGCTATATCATTTATGCTTACCGTACTATATTTATCGACTGTCATCCCCAGTGAAATGTAAAGGTCGTGTTTGAAACATTTTAATACACACCTGTTTAATCGATGACGATGTGTTGTAAAAATTGGCTGTTACGTGAATTGGACGAACTTTATAATAAACTAGTTAATCAGTTGCAATACTGTTGTTTTTTTATTGCAATACTACTGGTGTACAAGCATAAACATCATTAACTGCTACAGAGACAAACTAATTGTATTTCTATCAAGTAAATAATGATAATAGCAACTGGTCACAAATATTAGGAGGTAAATGGAACAGCCGTCACCTGGCAGTTTCACAGCTGATCAGGTTAATGACTGGATACAGTGGCTTGTTTGATTTCAAGTCTGAATTGACTGATGATGTGTCAGTGCTTTTCTCATTTTTGGCTGTGACGGGAGAAATGGGGCTTATGGTATTTGCGACCAGTGTAGCTGCTGATCAAATTGCACATCCATTTAGCATGAGAACATTCTATTTTGCTTGTTATTATCATGCTGGGTGCTTCATTGATGGAATGGTGAACTGTAAAGAACTGAATCGTGATGATCGCTTGTATACACACACGACTATGCCATATACTGGTCGAAAATGTACTACACACGGTAACATACATTTTGCCAGCCGACAGTCCATACCCCTCAGTGTTAGGCTCTCCTGTAGGATATTGTCCACGGGGCACACACATCAGTGAATGAAAATGTACTACACACGGTAACATACATTTTGCCAGCCGACAGTCCATACCCCTCAGTGTTAGGCTCTCCTGTAGGATATTGTCCACGGGGCGCACACATCAGTGAATGCCTTTGCATAACACTGTATCTGTTTACAGTCTCACGCAACGGGAGACATAATTATGCAGGCACAAGTAACAGGTTTTTAGTAATTTATGCTTCTCGAAAATGTATTGTGCAGACCTTCATTTCGCGGATGTTATGAAACCACTTGCAAAATTTCTATGAAGGAAGTAATGATTGTTCATGGTATGGTATGATTTAACATATTTCATTTTAGAAACATTAAAGAAAAATACCGCCACCGCAGTAGAACATATTTGGCAATAAAAATGGCACCAAGTCGTGATTTTCCCTGACCATTTTGTAACAGTCTTTCGGTATATTATTTTTAGACCATAGCCATAAGTCGAGGGCAGATAATATCGTTACTTTTGGGACCGAAAAAAGTTTACTTCATATGGCTAGCAATATACGGTACTGTACACATGAGTTGAATAATTGGGTGTCAATGGTGTGGTGACTATATATAGCTGTCATGTCTGTTATTTGTTACTGTTTCAGAAAGTTTAGCTCACTTTCAAGGTACCGGTACTATATTTGTCACCTTCTAATATTTATATATTTACAGGGGCGCATCCAGGATTTAGATTAGATGGGGCTCGAATTCTCAATTGTAAATGAGATGCACGTGATCATCAACTTTCCTGAAATACAAAATATTGTTTTTGTAAAAGGATGGGTTGTGGCTAGGGGTTAGAACACATGACTTCCAATCCAGAGGTTGTGGGTTCAAACCTCGCCTTAGGCATCAAAAATACTTTGATAGTATTTCCATCCCACTGGTAGGTCAGATGAGACTTTAAACTGTGGTCCCGTCTCTATATGACCTTAGCTGTTGCTGGGACGTTAAACCCATTCACTTTCACTTTTTTTTGTTGTCAAAAGTATATGTTGTTACCACTCAGTTTAACCGTCTCGACGAGACGGTTCAACTGAGTGGTAACAACATATACCTTGGGTGAGAAATAAGAAACATAATCAGATATTTATGGGTTAATATGGGTTATTTATGGATTAATATCTGAACGCGCCTGGATCCGCACCTGATTTAATGTAGCTTTGTCACCTTTATGTTTATTTACTAGTATGTGTAGCTGTACACCTGTGTTACCCAACTTATTCAGTTATTTATATACGACACAAGCCATGTGATTTTGTACCTTAACCCTTACTACGCTGAATTAAATTTTGTCGTCTGCTGGAAATGTTTTATTATCAATATTTCTCAATAAAAACCTGTTTTGGCAGCGCATGAGAATCGTCTCCACTGGAGACGATTCTCATGTGCTGTCAAAACACGTTTTTTGTTCAGAATTAAGGCAAAAATGAAAAACAGCAGATGACAATTTTCGTCTCCCGCATAGTGAGGGTTAATTTAAACTATTTATTTTACAACGATTACAAACAAGCATGGCAGTACTTATGAAAATGCTTTGACGCAGATGGGGACGTAAGATTGGTGCTTATTGTCGGAGGAAACCATAGTACCCAGAGGAAACCCACTTGTCCGGTCTGGCATACTGCCCCGGTCAAAGATCGAACTTGGCCGCATTGGTGAGAAGCGCACACCAGACACACAGGTTGAAATAACGGACCGTGGTCTATAAATACATTAAATATGCCTAAAAGCATCAATAAATGAAGAAAAAAAAATTAAAAAATTTGCCCCCTCCATCTAATCATTATAGATGGAGGGGGGTAAATAAATTTTTGTTTTCTTCATTTATTGATGCTTTTAGGCATATTTAATGTATTTATAGACCTCGGTCCGTTACTTCAACCTGTGACCGGACACACCGATTGCGCTAACCGGAGAACCAATTATGCACCTTTATAAGGCTATGGTCTAGGGGGTACAGCATTGGACGTCAATACGGGACATTGTGACTTCAATTCCCACACTAGGCATTTATAGAATACTTTCAGTATTTTCCATCCCATTGATCTTTTGGAGGAGACTTTAAAACCGATGTCCTGTATCTATGTGACTTCAGCTGTTGCTGGGACGTTAAACCCATTCACTTTAACCTTTTTGTACCTAAGAAGAGGGTTAAAAAAATATTGACAGAAATGTGATATCCGAAATGTGAAAATTGATGAAATTTTCATAGCAAATGTGGAATTCTATTCTGCATTTGCTTCAAACATTTCACCAACTTTCATTTACAAAAGAATTCGTAAAATGGTAAATATGTTTCATGATAGGAGTCTGTTGTCCTGGTTTTTCTATGTATGATTAGCTACATTATACCATATGTTCTACTTCGCATTGTCAATTCTTTGTCAAACGCCAGAATAGGTGAAACTGGCTGATGGCTGGAACACACAAAGATGGCCGACTTGGCCACTCCATGTGCCGTATATGATACAGTAACGAGGCAGTATTCACATACATTGTATATGTTATACATATATTTCATCACATTTATGAATCAATTACGGTATCTTTGAATCAAAAGGATGATCAGGTATAGGATGTGTGACTACGCTGAATTAAATGTTGTTGTCTGCTGGAAATGTTTTATTTTCAATATTTCTCGACAAAAACCTGTTCTGACAGCAGCACATGAGAATCGTCTCCAGTGGAGATGATTCTCATGTGCTGTCAAAACCAGTTTAGAATTAAAGCAAAAATGAAAAACAGCAGACGGCAATTTCTGTCTCCAGCGTAGGAAGGGTTAATAACCCTTAACACCACAGGCCTGTATAGTGGTATTGGCAAAAAGTGTAGATCCAGATGAGCCGGCTCGTGACGAGCCGTCTCATCTGGATCTGTACTTTTGGAAGTAATTTTAATATTTGTGAGACGAAAAACACCCCCTTTTCATAATCAATGGACTATTTTTTTGACAATTGGATTGGTTGCAAAATTAACATTTCAAAATCCATTCCAGTTATTTAGGGATGAAAGGGTTAATCTTAGGTACAAAATCAGATGGCTGGTGATAGGAGCTGCTTCTCAGACATGCATAGAAAGTGATGAAGCTTATATGAAACATTTAATTTACATGTACATTTTATATTCCATTTCTGAATCCAGTTGTCTGAAAAAATGTCAAAGTCCTAAAAATGTGTTTTTTAGTACTGAAAAATAACGATGCTAGTTTTTTCTTCAATCAATGATTACTAAATTAATAGGTTTATTGTTTATTATAGTCTCTAATTCTGTATGATGGTATATGTGGCTGTGACTGGAGAAATGGGGCTTATGGGTTTTGTGCCGTGTAGCTCCCGATCAAATAGCACATTCGTGTAGCCCGATAACAATGTACGTGTATATTGCTGGTTAGAAACATGACGGGTGTTTCATTGATGGAATGGCGAGCACAGATCCTGATCAGACTGTGCGGATGCACAGGCTGATCTGGATCTATACTGGTCGCAAAACCCATACACCTCATTTCTCCAGTCATAGCCACATATACGTTATTCATCTTTATCATGTTGTATACAGTGTATTTAATATATGTATATTCAAATCAGAATTCAGAGTTTGTTACAAATAAAAATCGAAAACTGTATTTAATTTTATTTCTCTCACATTTCTGTTGTGATCCTCCATCGTTCTGTGACAAAATCATGACAACGGCTTTTTATTATACCCCTGGGCCCGGTTGCTCAAAGCTTCTGTTAGCTTAACAGACTGTTAAATCCTTAGCAATGCTAAGGATTTAACAGTCTGTTAAGCTAACAGAAGCTTTGCTAAGGATTTATGTTGATTAGTAAAAAGTTGTTTGTATTTCCATTCATCCATCCGTTCTTTTATCAATGTGATGGGATGGGTTTATAGTCTAGTCGTTATGGGTAAATTCCATTAACATTATAGTCTAGTGATTGAGCCTGGGATTTTTCAAATCTTGAGGCCGTGCTTTCAATCTAGATATGTAAAAATATTTTCATACTCAGTTCCATGGCATTGGTCTTTCGGATGAGACTCGAAATATATGACCTTAGCTGGGACATTCAGCTTTTTCACATTTCACAGTTAGCATCCACATGGGTAGTATTTAGTGAGATTACACCCTCGCTTCCTGACATTTTACATTGCATTTTAAAATCGTGATGGCTCAAAATATAATGCCTTGTAATGCCGGGCTCATTCGAAATAGCGTCGCGGTCCCGATAATTTTCCCTATATTTTTAATGTATTTTAAATGCGATGGCTCAATGCAACTCCTCGAAAAGTGCGATCCCTCAAAACATTTTTCAAGTCCCGCAGACAAATTTCTCGCTATTTTGCTACATGATGGCTCGAAAGTTTTGTCAAAGTTTGTGGTTGGCTAATTTTCACACCTTAACATCCGATTTACCGTATAACAATCGAAGGCCGAGTCACGCTTTACCTGTCCATGAAATGTGATTTCTTGTCAGTCCCAGTTCATTGATATGATCGCTACCATTGTTGACTGCGATAATTTTCAACTTTAATTAAATAATTGCTATCTTATTGTGTTGTTGTTTCGTGTCCCGTAACAACTGAATGGCATACAGCGATTTATTAAATATGCTGGGCTTCAGCCACTCGGAGCATTTTATAGAGTCTGTCGTAAATAGTCGTTTGTCGGGTGAAACTCGCGCAACCCGAGAGTAACAGTAACAGAATCATTGTTAAGAGTTGGAACACTACTGTCTGTTCCACGTTTTGCTGCCGACGAAGTTTTGGCTATTAACCCTTTCCCTGTTTTGCGATATTTCGACTCTTCCAAATCGAAAAACATCTGAATAAAAGAATCAAATGCTGGGTCAAATGATGGTTAAATTATCTGATAGAGTAGAAAACATTGTGGGAAAAGGAGAAATTTGCTTGTTACAAGCCATTTC
Organism: Conchocele bisecta; assembly: GCA_029237695.1. Taxonomy (NCBI): domain Eukaryota; kingdom Metazoa; phylum Mollusca; class Bivalvia; order Lucinida; family Thyasiridae; genus Conchocele; species Conchocele bisecta. The sequence goes on along the minus strand of CM055271.1, from coordinate 28,024,971 downwards.
TCCTTTTCCCACAATGTTTTCTAAAGACATCTTCTGCAGAGGCGTGAAAAGTCATCTCTATCAGGGAAAGGGTTAAACACATTAAATCTGAAAAATATTTAAAAGTAAGTACTTTTTTATCAATAACAAAAAAGTCACCCTCCCCAAAAAAAATTATTTGATATTTCATAAAATATTGATTTTATTGCGAAAAAAATAATAATGTTAAATTCCCATAGGAAAATATTTTTTTCGCAATAAAATCAATATTTGATGGAATTTCATCAAATCATTTTTTTTGGGGATGGTGACTTTTTTGTTATTGATAAAAAAATACTTACTTTTAAATATTTTTTAGATTTAATGTGTTTAATTAATAGCCAAAAGTTCGTCGGCAGCAAAACGTGGAACAGACAGTAGTAACCGGCCACACGGCATGGGTTCCATTCGAGTTACTCGAGTAACGTACATTGATAATTCTAAACTTCCTAGTTACGCCTAGGTTACTGGTCTCGAGAAAAAGGATTAGATCTATTAAAATTCTGATCAGCGCAGCATTAAATCAGCCTGCACACTCAGATCAGGGCCTGACATATTCACCATGGGCAGCTATCCATGATGCATAATATTCAGCATTTACACTGGTCACAAACTAAGTAAAGCACTTTTTGTTGCTTCGGAGCATTTTTCGCGACACAACTGGTTCCCGATTTAATTGGGCACCATATACCAACGTCGTTTGAGCTGGGCCCATACACCACTGTTTCGAGTGATGTCACAACCACCTGCGACATTAATATGTGCAGTGGAATTTTTCTTGTTGACTATCATCAGCTAAAACATTGATACACTATACATTGTATATTGTGCTTCCTTATACCTAAATCCGATGGGTACAGTAGTCGACAAATATATCAAAATCGCTAGATGCGATGACTCGAAAGATGCGATGACTAAAAAAAAATGTGCAGGCCTGTGGTTTCGAGCCATTGCGATTTCACTGTAGTTTGATTTGGCTTACAATTAACTCGAAAAACAGATGCTAGAAAAGCAGATGATATACTGTAGAACATGTTTCAACTTACACACCCAACAGGGTGTTGAATTTTGACAGGTTTCACTGGAATTTATCTCTATTCATAATGTCTTTTCATGATTGCAAAGCACACAAATATGTCCTGAAACTGAATTACAGTGGAGCCTCTCAAAACCGGACACGTCCGGTTTTGAGAGGCTCCACTGTGGGTTTGTTTTGTTGCCAGACTGAGTAGGTCGCCACCAGTGTATGCCCTGATCAGCATGCACATCTGGGGCCCGTTTCACTAAACTTTGTATGACTAAAATGTTCGTAAGTGCAAATTTAGGATCGTAAGGAAATTTCAATTGATGGATTTACATTTATTGAGCATCGGCTGCATACATGTATGCAGCCTATGCTCAATAGATGTAAATCCAATAATTGTTTGCAAGAAAATATTGTTAATACAAAATTTACAGACTATCGTAATTTTGCACTTACGAACATTTTAGCGAAGTTTAGCGAAACTGGCCCCAGCACAGTCTGATCAGGGTCTGCTCTGTTTGTTGGTTTTTTGTCAAGCAAATTGATGTAACAAAAACTTTGGATCAGTATCACTAAGAGCATGAAGAGTGATACGTGACCAGGATCTACACTGATTTTTGTCCGCTGTTTTTGAACTATTTATAGCCCACAAGTTTCCCAGCATGTAAAGAGTTAAGAATTCGCCAGAGTTTCTCTAATCTGCCACTGGGTCATTCTGTGCAGACGGGTCACAATTTCTTGCAATTTTCCGTTCTTGCAATTTTCATGTTGTTTGTATTGTTCGTAAAATATGTATTTGTCGTACATGTTTTTTTGCCTTCAGTTGCCATTCTTCTGTAATAATTACTCCTTTTGCTCATTCGTGCCAGTTCTATGTCATACAACTCAGGCAAATGTATTTTCAGTCTCTCTGTTGTTGTGGTTGTTGTTGTCGTTTTCTTCGCAGAATTTTATCTATCCGCCTAAATTCAGATTAGAAAATAACCCGAAATATTCGGACACAATTTGCTTTGGGAAACCACTATTCCAACCCAAACAAATTGTATCCAAATACATTGTTAGTGTCATTAAACCAGTACTGTCATACTAACCCTAAATATTGGCACACTCACACTGTAGGGAAACCATATATTTTTATATGTTCGGACACAATTTGCTTTGGGAAACCCCTATTATTAAATAGGGGTTTCCCAAAACAAATTGTATCCAAATACATTGTTAGTATCATTAAACCAGTACTGTCATACTAACCCTAAATATTGGCATGCTCACACTGTAGGGAAACCATACATTTTTATGTGTTCAGACACAATTTGCTTTGGGAATCCCCTATTAAATAGGGGTTTCCCAAAACAAATTGTATCCAAATACATTGTTAGTATCATTAAACCAGTACTGTCATACTAACCCTAAATATTGGCACGCTCACACAGTAGGGAAACCATATATTTGTATGGTGTCCGAATATTTATGGTTATTATGGTACATGTGTACAGTAGTGTTTCGTCACCAAACCAAGGCATCATACTTCTCCCAACAGTTTAGTGTTGTAACCCTTAAACCGTTATCTTCATTTTTTGTGGTCTGTTGTTTTTTTTCTATTTTCAAATTTTTCATCAAAAACATGCTTGACAGCACATAAATAATAATTTACAACATCCTTTGACAGCACTTAATTTACAACATGCATTGACAGCACTTTAGAATCATTTCCATTGGTAATGATTCTGAAGTGCTGTCAAACCATGTTTTTATTGAGAAATAAGGCAAGATATAAAAGCAACAGCAGACGACAATTGTTGTGTGTAGCGGTCTAAGCGTTAATACTGCAGTTCTAAATCACACAACAATTGTCGTCTGCTGTTGCTTTTATATCTTGCCTTATTTCTCAATAAAAACATGGTTTGACAGCACTTCAGAATCATTTCCAACGGAAATGATTCTGAAGTGCTGTCAAACCATGTAAATCATTCTAAAGTGCTGTCAAACCATGTTTTTGATGATAAAAACGGAAAATAGAAAATAAACAGCAGACGACAAAAAAAATAAGATAGCGGTGTAAGGGTTAATATTTAGTGATTTTACACTGATTACAAACACGTGTGAGAGCACTTATACAAATGCCTTTGTTGGCACAGGGTTAATATTTAGTGATTTTACACTGATTACAAACACATGTGAGAGCACTTATACAAATGCCTTCGTTGGCACAGGGTTAATATTTAGTGATTTTACACTGATTACAAACACGTGTGAGAGCACTTATACAAATGCCTTCATTGGCACAGGGTTAATATTTAGTGATTTTACACTGATTACAAACACATGTGAGAGCACTTATACAAATGCCTTCGTTGGCACAGGGTTAATATTAGTGATTTTACACTGGAGACTTATACAAACACATGTGATGACACTACTACAAATGCCTCGTTGGCACAGGGTTAATATTTAGTGATTTTACACTGATTACAAACACGTGTGAGAGCACTTATACAAATGCCTTCGTTGGCACAGGGTTAATATTTAGTGATTTTACACTGATTACAAACACTGTGTGAGCACTTATACAAATGCCTTCGTTGGCACAGGGTTTAATATTTAGTGATTTTACATGATTACACGTGTGAGAGCATTATACAAATCCTTGTTGGCACAGGGTTAATATTTATGAGTTTACACGATTAAACAAACGTGTGAGAGCACACAAATGCCTTCGTTGGCACAGATGGGGATGTAAGGATGATCCCATTATAATGTGGTAGGAAACCGGAGAAACCAACTTGCCCGATCAGGCAGCAAATTGCAGAATTTCAAATTGCATGAACTAACGTGACAGAGTCAAGAGATGCATAGTGATCGCCAAGCATGGCCACTAGAAAATAATATTGTTATTGCGACTTATATTCTGTTTATGTACGGTGTTATTGCCCCTACATCAACATTTGTGGTTCCAGATCGTGGCCCAAATCATGTAAAAGCTACTATACATGTGTATAATATGTGGCTGTGACTGGAGAATTGTGGCTTATGGGTTTTGCGCATCCGCAGTCTGATCAGGATCTGCACTGTTCGCCATTCCATCAATGAAACACTCGTCACGCTTTTAACAGGCAAGTCAGGCTACAGGAGTGTGCTATTTTATCAGGACCTTCGCTTGTCACAAATCAGTAGCCGATTTCATCAAAATTGCAAAGTATACTTTTCTAGCAAAGTATACTTTGAGGGAGTAATCATTTATTTTTCCTGAAATGCATTTATATGTCATATAGAACTAACGACTGTATATATTTGATGATTAAAACTATGCCGAATTATTATACTGAATTTATTACATTATCACAGCCAAAATGGCTGTGATAATGTAATAAATTCAGTATAATAAAAACTAATAAATTTATCCTAAAATTGAAAATTTCTCCCTCAAAGTATACTTTGCTAGAAAAGAATACTTTGCAATGTTGGTGAAATATGCTACTGATAAGCCCCATTTCTCCAGTCCAGTCACAGCTACATACAGTCCGGATTTGTTCCTGGTTCCACAAATGAATGATTTCCTGTCGTTTACGTCGTTTCGACATCGTTTTCATTTTGATAATTGTTTTCTAATGAAAAACAATAAAAACCATACCAAAACAATCGGATGCATGGATAGAAATGACAGGTGTTTAAATAGTTAAAAGCCATGTATTTAAGCCAAAATATCGTTTTCACATACAAAAAAGATAAACGATAATCTTTTCTATGCATATCGTTGAACAAAACGATCGTTTTCACTGCATTTTCCATTCATTTTCGTTTGTTTTGTTTGGTGTACCTTTAACAAATCTTCCTTGTATATCATGTGTATGTGTATTTGACCATACAGTGTTCCTCGGTGGATCCTGCAACCCAACCACGTGGCGAGCAGACAAGGCAATACCGTACTTCAAGGAACACGGAATCACGTTCTACAATCCAGTGAGTTACTGTGATCAATGTCAGATAATTGGTGTATTTTACACATTTATTTTCTCGGAATACACCAGTGCTGTAGCCACGTTGAGGTACAATTTATTTTTATAAAAATCCGGAATATACCCGGATTTTTAAAAAAAATTATGCTTTCATCATAAAAGCTGATCGTGAATTGACTGGTCGTGACCATGTGATGTTATGCTTCGGTGTTTACCCCGGTAGCAAATATCGTCAATTATTCTGCCATTCTCTATGATTTCAAAACGTGTTGTATAAAAAAGAGCAAAATTTGTTGTCGAACATATTGCTCTAAAATACACCAAAACGCAGGAAATGCTATTTACATTTCAAAAACGTTACGGGGGAGAATGCACCCGGATCCCCTACCGTACTCCCTCGCTCCGCTAGATTGACGAACGAGCTCATTACGCCACTGTACACATTGAGAAGTACACAATTTACTTGCAATAAAAATTTGAAAATATACTTTGATGTTAAAAATAATTAGGAAAATGCTCTATTTAAAAGTGGTAATATATACCCTTATTTAAGCTTAAATAAGCAAACAGTTTAACCCTTGAATGCGGGAACCAAAAAAAATAGTCGTCTGCTGATAATTCATATTTTGTCTTTTCTCTCCGTAAAAACATGGTTTGACAGCATTTTAGAATCATTTCCATTGGAAATGATTCTAAAGTGCTGCCAAACCAAGTTTTTGATGAGAAAAATGGAAAAATAAAAGATATTCAGCAGACGACACAAATTAATTCAGCATTGCAAGAATTAAATAAAATGTACACCATTCCAACCTACTGTTCCACGTTTTTCTGCCGATTTCTAGATGTAATGTGTTCAATGGCCAAAGTTCGTCGGCAGCAAAACGTGGAACAGACAGTAGTGACAAATTTGCACAGCTAACAAAATGTACCTGTATGCGGCATGTGATGTACATCAGTGCTGACATTACAATAACAATTTGTTCCCTCAGTTTAACAATTCGTTCCCACGAATTAACATGATCCAGTGCAAGACGCCCCAACTACACCAGATCACTTGGTCGCAGAAAGATTCACCATTGAAATATGCATTGAATCATTGAGAACGGATTCATCACTAAGATACGTATACCCAACCAAACTCCCTCAAACACATCAGAATCATTTTGATTGTTTTTATTATATCCCCGGCATACGTATGATGAGTATATAGTTTTCGTATGGAATCCATCCGTTTCTGTCCATCCGTAAGATTTGCGTTAAATTTTTGTTTGCCAGTCCATCTGGTGGTTTGGCATATCCGTGAGCCTCTGCTCACTCACACTAGTTTTAACTTCAGTGCTGAATATATACAGGTATATTCCCATCTGTATAGGGCCTTGCCTTTAAACGGACATAAAACCCCAGTTGTCAATCAAACACATGTGATTATCATTTCATACAGCAGGTTCAGAACTGGCGACCGGAGCTGATGGAACTAGAAGCTGAGGCCAAACAGGTAACCATTAACCCTTTCAACACTACAGCCCTCTAATGTGGTGTTTGCAAACAGTGTAGATCCAGATGAGCCGGCTCGTAATGAGCCGTCTCATCAGAATCTGCACTTTTGCAAGTAATTTTCATGTTTTTTAGGGAAAAAAACACACACTCTTTTTAGCTCGCCTGCACGAAGTGCAGAAGAGCTTATGGCATACCCCCGGCGTCGTCGGGGCCACAAACTTAATGTTGTGGTAAGTGTCTTATAACTTCTGTTTCCTTTCATGGAACACCTTGTTATTTCATACATGCATTCCTCAGATGACCCTCTATCATGCTGTAGCAAATCAACAACGCACCACCCATCCCTTACCCCAAGGTCAAGGTCACAAAGTTAGCATGTTCATAAACTTAACGTTGGAGTAAATGTTGTGTAACTTCTGTTTCTTTACAGGCAACACTTTGATATTTCATACATGCTTTCATCTGCTGATCCTCTATTATGCTACAGCAAATCCATGACCCACCCCCACCACTTTCCCCAAGATCAACATCATAAACTTAATGTAGTAAATGTCTTTTTAGCTCGACTATTCGAAGAATAAGTAGAGCTTATGTTGTCACCCCGGCGTCGGCGTCGGCGTCGGCGTCACCGTCACGCCTTGGTTAAGGTTTTTAGTCAAGCTTGTATATGGAATACTACTGGCCCTACACCCACCATACTTGGACAACTTCATCTCCTAGTGATGTACATCAATAACCCCTGATCTATATTTGACCTTGACCTACATTTCCTCTTGAATTACTTGGTTAATTCCCCTTGGTTAAGGTTTTTATTCAACCTTGGTTAAGGTTTATAGTCAAGTTTGTATAATGCAATACTACTGGCCCTACACCCACCATACTTGGACAACTTCATCTCCTAGTGATGCACATCAATAACCCCTGATCTATATTTGACCTTGACCTACATTTCCTCTTGAATTACTTACTTAATTCCCCTTGGTTAAGGTTTTTAGTCAACCTTGGTTAAGGTTTTTTTTCAAGCTTGTACATTGAATACTATTGTGCATCCAGACACCATACTTCGACAACCTTTTCTCATAGGTATGTACATCAATAACCCCTGATCTATATTTGACCTTCACCTACATTTCCTCTTCAATTACTTACTTAATTCCTTTTGGTTAAGGTTTTTAGTCAACCTTCTATATGGAATACTACTGGCCCTACACCCACCATACTTGGACAACTTCATCTCCTAGTGATGTACATCAACAACCCCTGATCTATATTTGACCTTGACCTACATTTCCTCTTGAATTGCTTAATTCCCCTTGGTTAAAAGTTTTTAGTGAAGCTTGTAGATGGAATACTCCTGTCCTACACCAACCATACTTGGACAACTTCATCTCCTAGTGATGTACATCAACAACCCCTGACCTATATTTGACCTTGACCTACATTTAACCTTGAATTACTTACTTAATTCCCCTTGGTTAAGGTTTTTACTCGACCTTGGTTAAGCTTTTTACTCAAGCTTGTACATGGAATACTATTGTGCATACAGACACCATAATTGGACAACCTTTTCTCATAGTGATGTACATCAATAACCCCTGATCTATATTTGACCTTGACCTACATTTCCTCTTGAATTACTTACTTAATTCTCTTTGGTTAAGGTATTTTTAGTCAAGCTTGTAGATGGAATACTCATGGCCCTACACCAACCATACTTGGACAACTTCATCTCCTAGTGATGTACATCAACAACCCTGACCTATATTTTGACCTTGACCTACATTTAACCTTAAATTACTTACTTAATTCCCCTTGGTTAAGGTTTTTACTCAACCTTGGTTTAAGGTTTTTAGTCAAGCTTGTAGATGGAATACTATTGTGCATACAGACACCATACTTGGATAACTTTTTCTCATATGGATGTACATCAATAACCCCTGACCTTTATTTTACCTTCACCTACATTTAACCTTCAATTACTTGGTTAATGTTTATAGTCAAGCTTGTATATGGAATACTTCTGGGCCTACATCAACCATACTTGGACAACTTCATCTCCTAGTGATGTACATCAATACTCCCTGACCTATATTTCACCTTGACCTACTTTTATCCTTGGATTACTTAGTTATCTCCCCTTGGTTACGTTTTTTACTCAAGCTTGTATATGGAATACTCCTGGGCCTACAGCAACCATACTTGGAAAACCACGCATCTACGTCCAAGGTCAAGGTCACTGTTGAAGGTCAAAGGTCAAACCTATTGAAATTCCCTTCCGCTCTATATCTTCTACACCGATGCATGGATTATCAAATGGCTTGGCACAAATGTTTCTCATGATGAGAAGGTGTGTCGCCATCAATAACCACGCACCTACGTCCAAGGTCAAGGTCACAGTTGAAGGTCAAAGGTCAAACCTATTGAAATTCCCTTCCGCTCTATATCTTCTACACTGATGCATGGATTATCAAATTGCTAACCACGCACCTACATTCAAGGTCACAGTTGAAGGTCAAACCTATGGAAATTCCCTTCCGCTCTATATCTTCTACACCGATGCATGGATTATCAAATGGCTTGGCACAGATGTTTCTCATATTGAGAAGGTGTGTCACAATCAATAACCACGCACCTACGTCCAAGGTCAAGGTCACAGTTGAAGGTCAAAGGTCAAACCTATTGAAATTCCCTTCCGCTCTATATCTTCTACACCGATGCATGGATTATCACACTATGCCCAGGGTCAAGGTCACAGACTTGATGCGTTTGAAACCTTAACGCTCGGCTAAATGGCTTATGATCAAAAATGCCTCGTTTTCTCGCTGCCAGTGGGGGTATTCGTGTGCCAACAGTCCACATTTCTAGTTTCCCTTGGTTAATGTTTTTAGTCAACCTTGGTTAAGGTTTTTATGTAGGCCGCAGCCACCTTCTTTGTCAAGCTATGTGTACATCGACACCCTCGTAGTCAAGCTATGCTGTTCTCCTACAGCTCTTGTTATAACTTCTGTTAGTTTACATGGAACGCCTTGATATTTCATACATGCATTCATCTGATGATCCTCTATTGTGCTACAGCAAATCCATGACCCACCCCCCACCCCTTTCCCCAAGGTCAAGGTTACAAACTTAGCACATTCATACATGCATTCCTCATGTGAATAGCTATCATGCTGTAGAAAATCACCAACTTAGTGCGTTCATAAACTTAACGTTGGGTTAAATTTTGTATAACTTCTGTTTTCAGGGAGCGCATTGATATTTCATACATGCATTCATCTTAATATGCTATATCATGCTATAGCAAATCCACGACCCACCTTCCACCACTGACCCCAATGTCACGGTCAACCGCGCACCCCTTAACCCAAGGTCAAGTTATATAATATTCATGTTTTTTATACAACTGTGCCACGTTTGAGTGAAGGCTGTCCAACAGGCGAGCTTCATTGCCTTCTGACAACTCTTGTTGTAAATGAACTAGTCTGAAAATCATTTTGTGACAATTGTGTTGGTCCTATAATTAACATATCACAGTCCATTCCAGTTATTAGGTTTGAGGCGGCTTTCAGCTGCGCCGAAAACCTATTGTATTCGTTGGTTTTTTTTTTTTTTTTTTTTTTTTTTTTTTTTTTTTTTTTTTTTTTATTCAGCCGTTCGTTCAGTCTACAGCCCAAACCGCTGGTCGGATCGAGTTCAAATTTTGCATGCCGATTCGGATCAAGTGTGAGTCGAGACTTAGAGATTTTCAGAAATGCCACTTTCCACGAAACCAGAAGTGACGTCATACTTTCTATAACTTCCTTATTTTCCAACCGATTTCAAAAATTATTTTTGCATTGGAAAGCTGACAAAATTCTCTATCTCGAACTCGCTGACAGTTCTCGGCTATCTGGTCAAATAAGAGAGCTATAGGCATTTGAAGTTGAAAAATGTACATACTTTTCAACAATTTTGCCGAATTTTTGCCGAATTTCGGCTGATAATGGGTGGTCTTTACAAACGTTTTCCAATTTGTACAGTACTGTCAGCAACATAATTTCTTGCCAGGGTGATAGGGGAGTGTCAGCCGCATGAAAGATGATAATTTTCAGAGCTATATCTTGACTACTTACGGCTCTATTCGATGTCAAAGATGAACATATTTTTTCAAGTTTTCAAAATAGAGCAAACGGATGTGACGTCAGCTTCGTTGTTTATCATTCGATTTCAATTGTTTTTGCTGTAGTCGATATTTCAGTCATTTAGCTAAAACTTTGCCTGAGGATCGAACCCGGTATCCCTCGCTCCGAGTCCATCGCTCTACCTCTAAGCTAACCGGCCCCACATCGGTGTGATGATGCGAACACAATAATGTTGGACTGTTCATTCTAAAACTTCAGAAATTCTTTTTGCAACCGATAGTTTACACCTTGGGCTAAAGCTTAGTTACACATGAAATCAATGTTTGAGGCTCAAACCGTTGATGCAGCTCAAGCTGCTCTAGTTAATGATTGAAAGGGTTAAAATGGGTGGGGGTGGAGGTGGGGGTGGGAGAATTATTGTTTTCATTCCTCTTATTATTTATTATGCTGAATGATAATGCATAGCTTTTGAGATATTAACTACTAGAATTTGTAATAATTTGTATGCCCCCGGTCATGTGTGTGTGTCCATGTGTGTGTCCGTGGGTTTGGTAAGAAGTTTGCCACTCAGAGTTTCTCCAACGTACCACTACTGTCTGTTCCACGTTTTGCTGCCGTCAATGTTTTGAGTATTAAACACACTAAATCTAAAATATATATAAATGTAAGTACTTTTTCATCTTTTTCACCCTACCCCAAAAATTTTTATTTGATTTATTGCGAAAAAACGATTTTCCTATGGGAATTTAACATGGGGTAAAAAGGGGTTCCAGATTAACGAGGATGGTAAAAAAAAATATTTTGGAAATTGACTCCGAAACCTGGCAAGATAGATTGGAAATAATGTAACTAAGAAAACAAAAGTTAGATTTTGAAAATCGGTCCACAAATTATTTGTTTTGGGAAAAAAAAATCTATTTTTAGTCCCATGTTAAATTCCCATAGGAACGAATTGTTGATGTCGTGGGAACAAATTGTTAAATTGAGGGAACAAATTGTTAATTCATGGGAACTAATTGTTATTTCGGGGGAAGGAATTATTAAAAAAAGATTTCTACGTCCCCGGAATATGTATGTGCAAATCAGCTGCTTAAATGGAGCAGATTAGCAACATACCGAAAGAACTTTATATACATGTATGCTCAAATTGCATGAAATTTCCGACGAAATGTAACAATAACGTTTGACCATTTCCAGCTGTGTGTAAACGTTTGCAGTGGCTTTCGGGAACTTTTTGGGGTTCAAACAGTTTCCTCGTGCCACGGCAAACGTTTTCCCATACTGGACATTGTCAAACCTTACATTTACCTTCACCATGATATTATTTCCACTTTACAGATGGCTGACGTTTTATATTTTGTGATAGACAATAACACGCGGGCTGTGTCTTCGATGATTGAAGTGGCCTACCTTGTAGGTGAGTCATGTTTTCTGTAGATACAGAGAATAGTAGGTTAGTGCCGTGAATGGGAAAAAATATCTGGCAATGCTCAGGAAACGGGCTGGGCAAGGCTATGCTGAGCACATCCCGTTTCCGTGCCGCGCCAGATATTTTTTCCCATTCACGGCACTAACCTACTATTCTATTTATCCCGTCAACACCTACAAATGGCTGTAAAATGCAAAAATAGTATTGACTGGATATCAAAAATGTTTCACGGCACCGTGTTTCACGGCACATACGCACTGTGTTGACGAGATAAATAAATATACCAAACTTGGCCATAAACTGCCGAGTGTGTAAAAGCAATCCTGTAAAAAATAATCCCAATGATTTAATTTTACGTTACTGGCAAATTCTTTTTTTTGCAGAACCTGATCAAGAAATCTTTTTAAGCCAATAAGGAACATTTTAACCCACTCAAACACCACAGACCTGTATAGTGGTATTGGCAAACGTTGTAGATCCAAATGAACCGGCTCGTCATCAGGATCTGCACTTTTTGCACGTAATTTTCTCCTTTTTTTTTTACAACAAAACACCCATTTTCATAAATGGACTAGCCTGTAAATGATTGTGTGATGATTGGATTGGCTGCAGAATTAACATATGAACATCCATTCCAGGGGCCCGTTTCACTAAACTTCTTACGACTAAAATGTTCGTAAGCGCAAATTTCGAATCGTCTGCAAATTTCAATTGATGGATTTACATTTATTGAGCATAGGCTGCATATGCAGCCTATGCTCAATAAATGTAAATCCAACAATTATTTACAAGTAAACAGTGTTAATGTGAAATTTACAGACTATCATAATTTTGCACTTCGACAACTATTTTAGTCGTAGGAAGTTTAGTGAAACGGCCCCCAGTTACTTAGGGGGTGCAAGGGTTAAGGTATTTATCACTCCCATTTTCATGCACATTTGTAGAATATTTAAAAATTACTCGCAACATAATAATCATGTGATGTCACAGTGTTGGAGTCGGTGGAAAATTCATAATACTGGGTGGTTAGAGGAGATTGGATTTGGTTGTTTGTTTGGTGTAAGTGAACCTATGTTTTATTATGTTTAGAAGCAGTGCAGACATGTTGCCTATATTATGTACAAATCGATATGTAACTTGCATGTAGTTACTGAGATACATGTATTTAAATAAAATGTAGTTGGAAGCGGCACGGTGCCATTATTTAACTATTTATTTTCCAAACCTTTTTGTGGCAGCGACTTTAGAAATATAATATAATAGGGATTATGGCATTTGTCACCACGGTAACCCCTGATCATATAGCACACTCGTGTAACTTGTTGCCTGACAACAATCTATAGTATTTGTGAGAAGAATACCAGGTGTTTCATTTATGGACTGGCGAACAGTGCAGATCCTGATTAGACGCACAGGTGATTCTAGCGTGTCTTGGATGGTCAATTATAATAGGAATGAATGGCCTTTTTGTGGAATTTATCGGGGTATAAACTTGGAAAAGTAGCGGGAATACTGGACGAAGGCCGGAAGGCCTCGTTGAGTATTCCTGCGACTTTTCCAAGTTTATATCCCCGATAAATTCCACAAAAAGGCCATTCATTCCTTATAATTCCAGCATTTGAAATAAATTCATCAAGAAAATGTGTTTATTTTCCGTTTTCTTAAGAATTATTTTAACTGCGCCTCACGGTTACGGAAAGTAGTTCGGCATGGGAGTTTACTGGGATGTAAATTTTGGACAGAGACTTGCTACGGGCCAATCAAATGTTAGGGAATTGTGTAAATATTTTTGTGCTGGAATTATTGTTTGTATATACATGTACATAAAACACCTTTCTAAACAATGTACAAAACAATTCAAAAGTGCCCGGGTGTAAATATAATAATACTTAGAAAGGTACAAAACTCCCATTCGCCACCATTGTAACAAAAAGCCACACGATAAAGACAATTGGAACTCGCCTATACAACGCATTACAGCGTGTCGAAACCGCTGCTTGGGGTGGGTTTTCGGCATAGATTTTACAGTTGCTAATACATTAACATAAATCTCAAAGATTTTGAGTGTAAACTGTACTAAAAACGCGCCTCACTAACCTAAATTCGCTTTTTAAAATCATACACGTTCACTTCCGCACTCTCAAAGACTATTAGCCGCCATCTTTGAAAATATTTAAATCACGTGCATGCATTGGTTTGGTTGGTTACTGGAGACTGAAGTCATTTCCATTAGCCAACCAAATCAGTGCGTGTCACGTGATTCGATATTTTCAAAGATTCGTTTTTAATCAGGAAGCAAAGGTGTATGATTTTAATAATTCCAGCACAAAAATATTTACACAATTCCCTAACATTTGATTGGCCCGTAGCAAGTCTCTGTCCAAAATTTATATCCCAGTAAACTCCCACGCCGAACTACTTTCTACAGGTGCGCTGTCAGTGCTGTCAATGTAAACAAATGGCTGCCGTCTGTCAAAATAAACACATTTTCTTGATGTAGTTATTTCAAATGCTGGAATTATAAGGAATGAATGGCCTTTTTGTGGAATTTATCGAGGATATAAACTTGGAAGGAATGAATGGCCTTTTTGTGGAATTTATCGGGGATATAAACTTGGAAAAGTCGCGGGAATACTGGACGAGGCCTTCCGGCCTTCGTCCAGTATTCCCGTGACTTTTCCAAGTTTATACCCCGATAAATTCCACAAAAAGGCCATTCATTCCTATAATGATTACACAATCGCATGGTGTGTCTCGTATGGAAAAACACAACGTGAATGAAATGTTGCGTAAATTGCAGCTACGAAACGGCAGGTGGTGGTGACGATGTGTGAGTATACAGAAAAATACCTGACCATCGATGGAACACCAGTCTCTGACAGGTACCCTTGTTATACCAGGGATTCCGCTGGCGATCGCCACTTTCGCAATTGGCAATAAAAATAAACAATTGGGGATAAAAAATTACAATTTTCGAAAAAAATTATTTTTTTCGAAAATTGTAATTTTTTATCGCCAATTGTTTATTTTTATCCTATTGGTTATTCCCTTTTTTTCTTCTTTTTTTTGAAGTGGCAATTTTTTTATTTTCCCCAGTGGAATCCCTGTATACACTGACACAGATACATTGGATGGTGTTTGCTTTTTGCAGTTCAAATAAGTGAATTTTTAAATTCGTTTTTGATTTTTATCATTTGTTCCTTATTTAATAAGGAAGAAAATCAATAATACATTTGTAAAAGTAACTTGCACATTGGATTTGAAATATGGGGGTATAATTCTCTGTAGACACAAAACTTTTCTGGAGCACTGGGGCCATTTCACTAAGCTTTGTATGACTAAAATGTTGTAAGTGCAAACTTATGATAGTCTGTAAATTTTACATTAACACTTTTTATACCCCCACAAACAAAGTTTGTTGGGGGTATATAGGAGTCAGCTTGTCTGTCGGTCTGTCGGTCGGTCTGTTGGAAATTCCCTTCCGCTCTATATCTTCTACACCGATGCATGGATTATCAAATGGCTTGGGACAAATGTTTCTCATGATGAGAAGGTGTGTCGCGATCAATAACCACGCACTTACGTCCAAGGTCAAGGTCACAGTTGAAGGTCAAAGGTCAAACCTATCGAAATTTCCTTCCGCTCTATATCTTCTACACCGATGCATGGATTATCAAATGGCTTGGCACAAATGTTTCTCATGATGAGAAGGTGTGTCACAATCAATAACCATGCACCTACGTCCAAGGTCAAGGTCACAGTTGAAGGTCAAAGGTCAAACCTATCAAAATTCCCTTTCGCTCTATATCTTCTACACCGATGCATGGATTATCAAATGGCTTGGCACAAATGTTTCTCATGATGAGAAGGTGTGTCACGATCAGTAACCACGCACCTACATTCAAGGTCAAGGTCACAGTTGAAGGTCAAAGGTCAAACCTATTGAAATTCCCTTCCGCTCTATATCTTCTATACCGATGCATGGATTATCTCACTATGCCCAGGGTCAAGGTCACAGACTTGATGCGTAACGCTCGGCTAAATGGCTTATAATCAAAAATGCCTCGTTTTCATTGGCTGCCAGTGGGGGTATTTGTGTGCCGACAGGCCACATTTTTAGTTGGATTTACGTTTATTGAGCATAGGCTGCATATGCAGCATTTGCTCAATAAATGTAAATCCATAATTTAAATTTGCAGACGATCGTAAATTTGCACTGACGAACATTTTATCCCCTGATATATACGAGTGTGTATGCATGGGAACGGGCGCAGATACCGTCACATGACAAATCTGCATAAATTATAGTTTCACAGTTGATTTAAAATAGAAATATGCTGCCGAGCAGTGGAAAGGAAATACCTTTTCACCAATAAAATTATTTAACACCAAATGTTTTTACCGACATGTCAACGATGTTGTTTTAATGTGTTGTTATTAAAATTGATTTGGATCTAAATTATTCAATTACCCACCAATTACCCTCTTTAGCCCTTACAACACCACAGGCCTGTATAGTGGTATTGGCAAAATGTGTAGATCCTGATGAGCCAGCTCCTGACGAGCTGTCTCAAGATCTGCACTTTTTGCAACTAATTTTCATATTTTTAAGAACGAAAAACAACCTCCTTTTCATAAATGAACTAGTCTGAAAATACTTTTTTGAATGTTGGATTGATTGCCAAATTAACATATCAAAATCCATTCCAGTTACTTAGGGGTGAAAGGGTTCAAATACAAAACAAATGATACAAAACATGTCAACTTTGGCGAGCGTGTTTCATCTGATCTTAATTTATATTTTCTACACATTTAGTTAAAAACTAATCTTCCATGTATGTGTCAACTTTATTCGTGATACATACGATGTTCCCATAACACATTGGCAAATCCATGTTCTGTGTGATATTTGGTGGCTACACACAACAATTGTTGACTGCTGTTGCTTTTATATCTTGCCTTATTTCTCAATAAAGAACATGGTTTAAAGCATGTTTTTGATGATAAAAATGAAAAATAGAAAATTAAGATAGCGGTGTAAGGGTTAATCATACTTGTATGATGTCCTTGGTTATTTATTCACGTGTCCTTCCAGAGAGATGAATGATTTAATGCGGGGTTAGTTACATGTATTGTGCATGAAATTTAAAACAATTATATTTGTTTCTTTGATAGAACAGCAAATTATGTTTAACCCTTAGACCGCTACTCACAACAATTGCTGTTGCTTTTATATCTTGCCTTATATCTCAATAAAAAACCTGGTTTGACAGCAGTTCAGAATCATTTCCAATGGAAATGATTCTGAAGTGCTGTCAAAGCATGTTGTAAATTATTCTAAAGTGCTGTCAAAGCATGTTTTTGATGATAAAAATGAAAAATAGAAAATTATTTGTTCACTTGTCATTCCAGAGAGATGAATGATTTAATACGGGGTAGAATAATCCTCACTGACCTCATAGAACGGAATGGCGTCCCAATATTCCGTCAGTCAGCACAGTCGCTGCCTTGTACAAAGCTGTTATTAACACAGGTAAACTTGTTGAGATATCCCACGGTAAGTACTGATTAAGAACTGGACTGTATGTCCGTCCGTGGGTTTGGTGAAGAAGTTTGTCTGAGTGTCTCTAATCTGCCACTGCAGGCAATTGTTCGCCGACATGTCACATTTTCTTGTTGTATGCAGGATTATTTACCTTTATGGCCTGTAAAATTGAAGGACTTTCAAAGGTAGATTTATTGTACCACCGGCATACAAAGTATATCGAGGGGTATATAGTTTTCGTAATTCCGTCCGTCGGTCGGTCTGTTCGTCCGTCCGTCCATATTTGCGTTAAACTTTTCAGTGCTCCATAGTTTCCTAACCACTTCATCCACTAACTTGAATCTTCACATACATGTTTATCATCATCCATATTTTCATTCCCCACCCCACCCGTATGGCCCCCATGCCCAAGCTCAAGACCAAATTACTTTACTTTACTTTGTGTTAAAGTTTTTACAGAATTCGCTTTAAAGTTTTTATTTGTCGGTCCAGGCGGCGGCCAGGGGTATCCGTGAGCCTCTGCATAATATTGAAGAATCTCTATTCGCTCAAGGCCTACAGACGCAAGTCCGTCACTGAACTAGCCTTACCTTCGTTTGAAAGACCTTTTTATTCTGATCCATGTATTTTACTGCAAGAGAAGCATGATCTTCGTTTGTTGATACTGTTGTATGGTATCTTTCAATTTTGTTTTGTATGCTTCTACACACAGCTATGCCAAAGTTTATGATGTATGTTGATCCACACAATTAAGTCAGCTCACAATGCTTTCAATATTGGTGGAACTTTGAATGTTTTATCAAAGTTTTTGGTAACCCCTCAATATACATAAACTTATAATATTAAATATTACCCAAAAACTGTGATTCTGGAGGGATTTATTTTCTTTCTCCTAGACGTTTGCGAGACGTAATTGATGTCGCGTTTTGGCGTCATATCCGGCGAAGAAACAATTCATACGTTTAAAGTCAAAATTGTCAATTTTGACAACGTTATAAGCTGGTTTAAGAGCAAATTTAACTTTTTTCGAAGAGCATGCAACATACAATTTACTCCACTACCATTTTGAAATACCGGATTTATTTCCCTACGCACTCGTTTCTTTATCGGATTTGCAGATGTCTCTGGGGCAATAAATGTGGTATTTCAAAATGGTAGTTGACGAAACTATATTTATTACAGAATAAAAAAGTGCAAGATCTAACAGTAGCTGATGGGGCTTCTCCTGTGAAACACGGCCACTTAAAGTTGGGCCAGGCTCTACTGTAAGTGACTAACCCATTTTGTTGTGGCGTGCGGGGCGGGCACAGCTTGTCACGCGATAACTAGTCCTACTAGATAACTAGAGACATAACTAACATAACTAACTTTTCACACAACTTTTCTCCCCTTTGCAGCCATTTTTAATTTTTGCATTCGTGCACGCAATAACTTGAGTACTACTTGACAGATCGTTGCGAAATTATATGCCAGAATACATGTTTATCTGGGCAAGATGAAGAACCCTATTGATTTTCAAAAAATTCCAATGACTTATCTCACCTTGGCAGCCATTTTTGTCACACCTGCATTAGCAGAAGTCGTGACTATAGTCGCCGCTTTTTCCATCATCTTCGTCATCAGTTTGTACCAGCTTCATCATCATGGTATAACTTTAATATTACTTAACGGATTGCTTCAATATTTGGACACTTGATGCATGTGATCATTCGGAACACCTTCATGCCACCATTAACATGACCTTGACCTTTTTATCTTCACATGTTTGCATAAACACTTAGCCATGTTTTTGTGTCAAAAGGTATCTACAAATTTCTTCATCATCATATAGCATTAATGAAATTGCTTCAATGTTTTGACACTTGATGCATGCAAGCATTTCGAACACACTCATGCCACTATTAACATGACCTTGACCTTTTTTACTTTAACATTTTTGCGGAAATACTTTTTTTTAGTCGAAACGTTTGTTCAAGTTTCTTCATCATCGTATAACATTAATATTACTTGATAGATTGCTTCAATATTTGGACACTTGATACATGTAAGCATTTGGAACACACTCG
Organism: Conchocele bisecta; assembly: GCA_029237695.1. Taxonomy (NCBI): domain Eukaryota; kingdom Metazoa; phylum Mollusca; class Bivalvia; order Lucinida; family Thyasiridae; genus Conchocele; species Conchocele bisecta. Next base: position 28,005,315 of record CM055271.1, on the reverse strand, counting down.
TGCCATTATTAACATGACCTTGACCTTTTTGACCTTCATAGGAAACCATTTTCTTATGCCAAAAAGTTTCTTCAACTTTGACCTTTTTCGTGTTTTAAGCATGCAATTCTCTGAAGGTTTTTGTGATGCTTACTTTAGCACATGCCCGTGATCATGGCGGAATTCTTTTTAATTTTTGCATTCTGTATCCTTATCCACGCAATAACTCAGTTTTGGATGATTCATCTCCCCTTGACAGCCATCTTTATCCCCCCACCAATATATTGGGGGGGGGTGGATTATGTTTTAGCCATGTCCGTCTGTGCGTCCGTGTGTCCGTAAGGCAAATGCGTTTATGTTTTCAATAACTCCTTCACCAATTTCAATAATATGTCTAGGGATGGTGCTTTCTGTCACATACGACCCACGCCCGGACACCCAAGGTCAAGGTAACGTTTGTAAGGCAAATGTGTTTAAGTTTTTAATGTTTTCTCAATTACTCCTCAACTCCTTCACTAATTTCAATAATACTTGCCCACAACATCTGTCTAGTGATGGTGCTTTGTTTCGCATATGACCCACGCCTGAACACCCAATGTCGAGGTCACTGGGGACTTATGTTCACCTTCTTTGTAAGGCAAATATTACAGGTTTATGTATACATGTATATATTTTTTTTCAAATTTCTCAATAATTTCTGTTTCATATTTCATACTCGCATTGCTCTAATGGTCCTCTACCGCCCTGTGACAAATAAACGTTCATCCCGCTCCATTTTGGACTTAGAATTTTGCTTCGTTTGACTCTTTGCATGCTGGGAAACTTGTGGGCTATAAATAGTTCAAAACTAGCGGACAAAAATTCATCATATTTTCTTTTATGTCTCCTTGTAAATATCATGAATATGTCCTGAGGACTCAATTCTAATGAAATTCCAAGACATATTTACAGAGAGAAATAAAACATATAGTCCTAATTTGTTTGGCGGATATTTTCACCGCTAGCATGCAAAGAGTTAATATCAAAGCTGTTCTATGAACACATTTTCTGGTTATTTTTGCATTCAGTGTTCTTGTCCGCGCAATAACTAGAGTTCTACTCGACGTTTCGTACACATGTTTATCATGGCAAGAAGAAGAACAGTATTGATTTTCAGTGAGTTATGGTTAGTTTTGCATACTTACAGGCAACTGCGAGAAGCGTTCAACTCCGTGGACAGTGACAACAGTGGATTTCTCAAGTCCACCGATGTAAGTTACTGTGTCAGATAGGCCATGATACGTGATTAGAAAATGGACTTGACCCTTTGACTGGAATGGATTTTGATATGTTAATTTTGCAGCCAATGCTATTGTCAGAAAATCAAATTCTGGCTCCTTAGACACATTTTTGATACAGTAAAAACCTCTCTAAACCGTACACCCTGGAAGGTCCCCAAAGTGTACAGGTTCAGAGATGTTCCACTGTAAATCAGGCATATGACCATTCTGGGACATATCTGTCTTTTGCAATCATGAACAAGCATTATTATCTGAGATCCGTAACCAAGAAACCCATATAAATGAGATCACATATATTTTATTGGTGTCCGGTTTAGAGAGGTTCCACTGTATATCTGATAAAAAATGTTGTCGGTATTCAAGAATGCTACAAAGGTCAAAGCCTCAAAAACTCATTTTTGTTGTGACGTAGCACATATTGAATAATCATTCACACCGACATTGCGCTGGATAATTTAACGATCATCCTTACCGGAAATCCGAATGGAGGCCTGGTTTGGGTCTCACATACATCTTTGGCATTTTGTATGTGACAGTTGAATCTGGTTATACCCCTTATGTGAGTATTATGATTATTCGTCCTATTTTAGGGGAAGGGACCAAGTGGCTGTTGCGGTATGGACCTGACACCAGTAGCCGATTTCATCAACATTGCAAAGTATACTTTAGTAGCAAAGTATACTTTGAGGGAGAAATTTTCAATTTTATGATAAATTTATTAATTTTTATTATACTGAATTTATTACATTATCACAGCCAAATTGGCTGTGATAAAGTAATAAATTCAGTATAATAAAAATTAATAAATTTATCATAAAATTGAAAACTTCTCCCAAATTGGCTGTGATAATGTAATAAATTCAGTATAATAATTCTGCATACTTTTAATCATGAAATATATGCATTTGTTAGTTCTATATGTAATAATGCATTTCAGGAAAAATAAATGATTACTCCCTCAAAGTATACTTTGCTAGTAAAGTATACTTTGCAATGTTGATGAAATAGGCTACAGGTCGAGATATTCTAATTTCAGGGCTGAATATATTTTTTCTCGCTGTAAATTTTCCGTTCTGATTTTGGGATTCACCCCCCCCCACCCCCACCCCCCCCCACCCCCACCCCAATGCAGCAGGTTAAAATGGGATCGAACCCGTTTGCCCGGCCTTACATGACCTTCACTGTTGATAGGCTGTTAAACACCAATAGACAAACAAACAACCAAACACCAAGTAACTTTCATGAAAATAGTTTACCATGTCACTAACCGTCCGTCTTTTACCATGTCACTAACCGTCCGTCTTTCTAGCACAGTGTTACTTCATAGGTTAGTTAATGTTCCACAGAATTTCCACAACTTGCTTTAAACATCAATAATTCCAGCACAACAATATTTACACAATTCCCTAACATTTGATTGGTCCGTAGCAAGTCTCTGTCCAAAATTTATATCCCAGTAAACTCCAATGCCGAACTACTTTCCGTAACCGTGAGGCGCAGTTAAAATAATTCTTAAGAAAACGGAAAATAAACACATTTTCTTGATGAATTTATTTCAAATGCTGGAATTATAAGGAATTAATGGCTTTTTGTTGTGAATTTATCGGGGATATAAACTTGGAAAAGTCGCGGGAATACTGGACGAAGGCCTTCCGGCCTTCGTCCAGTATTCCCGCGACTTTTCCAAGTTTATACCCCGATAAATTCCACAAAAAGGCCATTCATTCCTATAATAACCAATAGGATAAAAATAAACAATTGGCGATAAAAAATTAAAATTTTCGAAAAAAAAATAAAAATTTATCGCCAATTGTTTATTTTTATCGCCAATTGCGAAAGTGGCTTTTCCAAGTTTATACCCCGATAAATTCCACAAAAAGGCCATTCATTCCTATATAATCCCGAGATACATCTGAAATGCAGCTTTGTAGATATCATATTTGGCACTGTGCCTTAAATTGCTGTGATTACTTTGTTGGAACACATACTTGATATTTCCAGATATCACCGACTTACGAGAGCTGCATACGTGCCGTTGATTCCCAAGTGTGGCTCTTGTAGAGTATATTTAACCCTTTAAACCATAAATAACTGGAATTGACTGGTATGTTAATTTTCTAACCAATCCAATCATCACAAAATGATTTGCAGACAGGCCAATTTATTACAAAGGGGTGGTTTATTTTGGTAAAAATATGTAAATTACTTCCAAAAAGTGCAGGTCCATATGAGACGTCTTGTTACGAGCTGGCTCATCTGGATTTACACTGTTTGCAAACACTTCTATAGAGGTCTGTAGGGTTGAAAGGGTTAAATTCCTATGATTACTTTGTTGGAATGCATGCTCAATATTTAGACCGTATTTCCCAGGTGTCACTGGCCTACAAAAGTTGCACGGGTGACGACTTGGACTCGAAGTGGCTGCGACGGCGGAAGTCCTCGGAACAGTATATATACGAGGAGTTCTGTGGCATAGTCACCGAATACCGGGAGGAGGTAACTCAGAGACTTGTGAGGCTAGGATACTGTAGGAAAGCTGAGGCTTGCCGAGAAATTCATACAGTTTCCGAGCCGAGTCTGATAAACAGAGGATACATGGCTATAATTCCAGCACAAAAATATTTACACAATTCCCTAACATTTGGTTGGCCCGTAGCAAGTCTCTGTCCAAAATTTATATCCCAGTAAACTCCCACACCAAACTACTTTCCGTAACCGTGAAGCGCAGTTAAAATAATTCTTAAGAAAATGGAAAATAAACACATTTTCTTGATGAATTTATTTCAAATGCTGGAATTATAAGGAATGAATGGCCTTTTTGTGGAATTTATCGGGGATATAAACTTGGAAAAGTCGCGGGAATACTGGACGAAGGCCGGACTTTTCCAAGTTTATAATACCCCGATAAATTCCACAAAAAGGCCATTCATTCCTATAATAGTTAATTTTGAGTTCCATGGTATAAGGACTGAACAACGACAGTTGGTAAACTCAGGGACTTGTACATATATGAGGCGAGACTAGGAAACTTGTACGAATTCCTACAGTCTCTTGAGCCGAGAGCTTGATAAATAAAACGGAGTAAACCTGGCTAGTGGAATGAACCCATTTCAGTCTAAGGATACGATAATTTTTGTTGAAAAAATTTAATTATTTTGTTTATTTCTCCAGGTATATGTTGTTACCACTCATTTGAACCGTCTCGTCGAGACGGTTCAAATGAGTGGTAACAACATATACTTTTGAGATGAAATAAATAAAATAGGATTTTTCCCCTATACTACTATAACTGTATCCCATCTTTAATGGGTTAACAGTAACTAATACAACCAGTATTTGGGTGCTGTAGAGGTTCTTGAAGCTACACTGGTCGAATATTAGTTGCGAATGGTAATTCTTGCAATCTACTCCCGTACCGTTCGTAGGCAGAGTTACAATTCCACTCATAGGATTCCTCTGCAGAATAGCGAATCCGATCTGATTCGCACTTTAGCAGTTAATTGTGAAAGATTTTCTAAATTTTTGAACTGAAATAAGTGTTAATATAATATTAACACTTATTTCAGTTCAATGCGCACGAGTTTCATAATAATTATGAAAATAACATATTCAAGTAATTATGACATAAATTTACATATGTAGATGACCTGATAAAGTAAATTTAAGCTAAATTTAAGCTAGAATCAACAAGTGACCCAGCCAGTGGCAGCCAAATTCAACATGTAAAAGTTAAGGTGGGGTCCATTTTCTGTAAATGCAAAAAATAATTTTCTAAACTTTCTACAATGTTAAAAATTGTTTCAGAATAATTGGTTTGTTTACTTTTATAATATTAATATTTTTTCAGATGGAAAATATCTCCAATATGTCACAATTAACTGCTAAAGTGCGAATCAGATCAGATTTGCTATTCTGCAGAGGAATCCTATGAGTGGAACTATGGGAGTAGATTGCAAGAGTTACCTTCGCAACTCTGTTTCACGAAAGCTGCCCAAATTTTACGACTATATAAACAATTCAAAAACAAGATTTCTTTTGATAATATTAAGTTAAAGAAAAAATTAAGAATGAGCCTTCTTTTTATTTCGTGAAATTTGGTCAAATATTGATTTTATTGCGAAAACAAAATTTCCCCATGTTAAATCCCCATAGACATCTTCACGGAGTGAAGATGTCTATGGGGATTTAACATGGGGAAATATTTTTGAATTTTAGAAATACTGGACCGATTTTTAAAATTTAACTTTTGTTTTCTTAGTTAGATCATATCCAAGCTATCAAGTCAGGTTTCGGAGTCAATTTACAAAATTTTTCGTTTTTTGACTCCTCCCACACTTCCTTACCTCTTTTTCCCCCATGTTAAATTCCCATAGAGAAATCAATTTTTCGTAATAAAATCAATATTTGACAAAATTTCAAGAAATAAAAAGAAGGCTCATTCTTAAATGTTCTTTTAATTTAATATTATCAAAACAAATATTGTTTTTCAATTGTCTATATAGCCGTAAAATTTGGACAGCTTTCGTGAAACAGACAGTAGTCGAATATCTCATCATCCCCATTTTGCCCATCACAACCCAAATGAGATGAGCCATGTGATGTTTTACCTCGGTGATGCGCGATATCTCATGACATATAGTTACAGAATTTACGATATAGTCCTTAAATGACGTCAAACATTGACGAAATATTCAGAGCAAATGCGGAATTTAATTCCGCATTTGCTATGAATATTTTGTCAACTTTCGACGTCATTTACATAAAATATCACCGTTTCTGTACATTGTTTTCCTGAAAAATCACACTTCTTTAAATAGGTACAAAATCACATGGCGTGTCTCAATTAAGAACGGAATAGTGTAATTGTATTCCATCATGTAAATACTGTATATTCATTTTGACATGATGTCTTCCATTGCAGACACAAAGTCCATCAATCCTGAAGAGATTTCTAAATCGTATACTGCAGCCTTTCCGGTGGCTCGCTGAGAGTATGTATATAGAGGATGTTACACGAGTGATGATTTAATATGATATTTATTAACACTTTCACCCCTAAGTTAATCAAATGGATTTTGATACATTAATTTTGCAACCAATCCAAAAGTCACAAAATGATTTTCAGACTGGTCCATTTATGAAAAGGGGGTGTTTTTGTTCTCAAAAATATGAAAATTACTTGCAAAGAGTGCAGATCCTGATGAGACGGCTCGTCACGAGCCGGCTCATCTGGATCTACACTTTTTGACAATACCACTATACAGGCCTATGGTGTTGAAAGGGTTAAACAAGTTAACAGATTTCATAAAAAACACGACATAGCCTCCTTTCTTATGAAATTAGTCAACAAGTTTAATAAATACAATATTAAATCATCACAAATGTTAGATTCTATTTATTGCATGAGCATGTCATCATACCTTGAAGCTGTACTGGTCACCAACAAGCTAATTTGCATATTTATTACACTAGGGTAATAAATATGATTTTTATGCCCCCGCTACCGAAAGGTACGGGGGCATATAGTGTTACCGGCGTCCGTCCGTACGTCCGTCCGTCCGTCCGTCCGTACGTCCCGATATTACCATATTAGTAACTTCTACATGGCTTCACATATTATGTCAATATTTATACACGTGATACATATGAACATGCCTTACACACTCCACCACCCAGTACTTCGACCTTGACCTTTGGCCTTGACCTTTTCCACTTTAAATGTTTGCTTGGCACTTTGGGACAAATATACGTGCACGTTTCTCAATCCTACACTAACTTCTCAATACTTTTGCCAATCTCTTAAATATTTATACACATGATACACATGAACATGCCCTACACACTCCACCACCCAGTACTTCGACCTTCACCTTTGACCTTCACCTTTTCTACTTTAAATGTTTACTTAGCACTTTGGGACAAATCTACGTGCACGTTTCTCAATCCTACAATAACTTCTCAATACTTTTGCCAATCGCTTAAATATTTATACACATGATACATATGAACATGCCTTACACACTCCACCACCCATTACTTCGACCTTCACCTTTGACCTTCACCTTTTCCACTTTAATTGTTTACTTGCCACTTTGGGACAAATCTACGTGCGCGTTTCTCAATCCTACACTAACTTTCACACACGCATTGCTACAATGGTCCTCTACCGCCCTGTGACAAATCCACATTCATCCCGCCCCCACTAAGCCCAGGGTCAAGGTGCGTTCAAAACCTTAACGCTCGGGTAAATGGCTTATAATCAAATATGCCTCGTTTTCTTTGGCTGCCAGCGGGGGCATTCGTGTGCCGACAGGCCACATTTCTAGTTATTACACTGTGTTATCTCTGACACTGTAAAAGCCCATTTTATGCTATAAATATAGAATATGCCCAAAGTGTTTGTAGAAAATATAATTTAGGAGTAGAAAGGCTTTAATAAAATTAGAAAATACTCTTATTTGAGGTGAACAAAAGCAGACAATTTGAATAAAATGTGCACAATGTTCAATTAGTGCAGTTAATAACAATATGCAAAAGTATAGCATAGTATAGCAAAACTACTGTATTCCATCTATGATGTTATTATTGTGAAATAATGCTTAAGTGATTGGGTTCTTCCGCTAAATGAGGTACACATTTTCTACCATTTCACACATTATTTAAAAAAAAAAACCCAAATCAAATCAATCGTAACATATGGCCACGATTAGTGTAAACAGAGGATCTCAAACGAGTTTCCATTTGATATGAGGTTTATAAAACGATGTATACACCGAGCCTCTGGTGAGGTAGATAAAATTGCGGACGAGTTTCATAAATCTCATATCAAAGGGAAACAAGTTTGAGATTATGTTTATCACATGACTTCAGCCTCCAAAGAGCCGAAAAATTGGATATTTCCAATACGTTTCAGTGAGCAGATGCCATTGACTATTTTCGCATCTAGTTGAAAATCTCCACAGAGAAAAATAGTTTTAATCCTAGCAATACAATTAATATAAATATGCCATACAACAGGTTCCTGTTCTTTGTACTGTAAACACTTCATACTACCAAACGGCAGCTCATTCTGACTATTGCAGTAATTTTAATGAGTCACAGACATTTCTAATGACGTTTAAAACATGATGACGTCAACGTCAAAACATCATTGCTTTGTCGCACCATTACGGACGTCATTTGGAACGTCTCTATTTTATTCATTTAACATAACGTTGGTGCCTAATATGAATACGTAATTAGGGTGATGCGGCCAACCAATCAAATGTGCTCCAGGTGTTATTACACGTGTGTCCTAACACAATTATGAAATGGATTAAAACACGGCATAACAAGGATTTCATGTGATAAATAAATTTCTGGGGACGGGCCGTAGTGAAGTGGACCGAGTGGTGTTATTCATTATTATATTTGTGTAAGCTACTGATTGAAATGTATTAAAATCATTTAATATTACACATTTTATGTCAGAAAAAATGTGATATTTTCAACGATAAATTTGTAAAAATACAATACAAATCAAGGAGTCCTTTTCAGTTTAGACGCATATGAGGCAAGCCATGTGATTTTGTACCTAAGAAGATGTGCAATCCAAAACACCTGCTTTTCATAAATGGACTAGTCTGAAAATCACTTTGTGACTATTGGATTGGTTGCAAAATCTATTCCAGTTATTTAGGGGTGAATAAATCGCACATCTTCTTTGGTGCAAAATCATATGGCTTACCTTGTGTCTGACCCCGAGGTCTGGTGAATATTGTAGAACTTAGTGATGCAGATTTGAAGCCTATAAATGAAGAGTCGGAGTTGATACGGGACATCTATCTCGGGGGCAGCTGTGGCTCCACGTGCTGGCGCGGGGACACTGTCGAACCACTCCTCAGGTGACACATCGCCCATCTCAGCTACGTCACTAAGTGCACTAACCATATGAAGTTGTGACTTGAGAAATGAGAAATGCGAAAATTATAGGAATGAATGGCCTTTTTGTGGAATTTATCGGGGTATAAACTTGGAAAAGTCGCGGGAATACTGGACGAAGGCCGGAAGGCCTCGTCCAGTATTCCCGCGACTTTTCCAAGTTTATATCCCCGATAAATTCCACAAAAAGACCATTCATTCCTTTATATAATTCCAGCATTTGAAATAAATTCATCAAGAAAATGTGTTTATTTTCCGATTTCTTAAGAATTATTTTAACTGCGCCTCACGGTTACGGAAAGTAGTTCGGCTTGGGAGTTTACTGGGATATAAATTTTGGACAGAGACTTGCTACGAGCCAATCAAATGTTAGGGAATTGTGTAAATATTTTTGTGCTGGAATTATTTTGTGAATAAATTTCATGAAAATCACACATGTTCTTGAGTATAAAATTGCATGGCTTGCCTCGATCGTATTCGTTGGAAATGCAGCTATTGAAGTATTGGAGAATATTCTCTACATCTTCTCTGATATGATATGATTTATGTTTATACCGTCTGTTCTCATTTTATTAAATGTGTTTGTGACTAGATAAATGGTGTTTATTGGTTTTTGCAACCAGTTTAGATCCATCAATGAAAGTTAATGTGATTAACGTCCCAGCAACAGCTAAGATCATGTAGAGATGGGGCCTCGGTTTCAAGTCTCATCCGACAGACCAGTGGGATGGAAATATTATGAAAGTATTTTTGATGCCTAAGGCGATGATTGAACGCACAACCTCTGTAGCCGATTTCATCAAAATTTCAAAGTATTCTTTAAGGGAGTAATCATTTATTTGTCCAAAATGCATTATTTCAAAGAACTAACCACTTAATATATTTGATGATTAAAAGTATGCAGAATTATTATCCTGAATTTATTACATTATCACAGCCAAAATGGCTGTGATAATGTAATAAAGTCAGTATAATAAAAATTAATAAATTTATCCTTAAATTGAAAAATTCTCCCTCAAAGTATACTTTGCTAGATAATTAAGTATAGAACTAAATAATGTTGGTGAAATAGGCTACTGGTATTGAAGTCCAGTGCTCTAACCTCTTGGGCCCCAACCCATCCCTATTCCATCAATGAAACACCCGCCATGCTTCCAACAAGTAATATAGATCGTTATGAGGCTATGAGGAGCCATTTGATCAGGAGCTATATTGGTCACAAATCCCTTAATCCTCATTTCTCCAGTCAAATCCACAAGTACAGCTACAGATCCGGTAGAATACTCATGTCGGTATGGCCCTACTGTTAATGGCCAATATCTTTAATCACTTATAAATTGTCTAGAATTAGTCATAAGTGCCACTTAAAAACAACCAACCAACCAACCAACCCACCCACCCACCAACCTCTGTTTGTATTACAGGAAGACGGGCCTGTCGTACTTCGACCCAATGATGATCCACTGGGACCAGAAATTCACGCCCATCCACGTGGCGATGCGGGAGAAATGTCGCCTTATGCTCTATATGGTTACCAACGAAACTCGGTCACTCGCAGCCATGTGTGAGGTTTGTTTGTTTTGTTTATTTATTGGTGTTTAACAGCCTATCAACAGCTACAGTCTATTAAGGCCGGGCCAACGTGTTCGATCCCGCATTTAACCTGCTGCATTGGGGGAAAAACCTCAAAATCAAAACGGAATATTTACATCACAATAACTCTATATTCAGCCCTGAATTTAGAAAAAACCTGACCTGGTGCCAGGTCCATACCATACCATACCAGTCACTTGGCCCCTTCCCCTAAATGTAATACGGGTAGGATTACACTTATAAGTGGTATAACCAGATTCAACTCTAACATAGAAGAAAGCCAAAGACGTACAATGTGTGAGGTAGAATTACTAATGGTCTGGACGTATTCTTTGACAGTGAAACCTCTCTAAGCAGTGGAATCTCTAAACCGGACACCCAGGGGCCCGTTTCACTAAACGTCATACGACTAAAATGTTCGTAAATGCAAATTTAGGATCGTCTGGAAATTTAAATTGATGGATTTACATTTATTGAGCATAGGCTGCATATGCAGCCTATGCTCAATAAATGTAAATCCAGTAATTGTTTACAAGAAAACGTTGTTAATGTGAAATTTACGAACATTTTAGTCGTACGAAGTTCAGTGAAGCGCTCCCCAGCGTGTCCGTTTTTGAGAGATTAAGAATATCCATCAAATGCACTGGTGTGGGACTAAGAGTATTCCATATATACTCCGGTGTGTGACAAGGATATTCCACCCGAGTGGTCAGAATATGTTGTCAGAAACGAGGCTTTGCCGAGTTTCTGACGACATATTCTGACCACGAGGGTGGAATATCCTTCGTCACACACCGGAGTATATCTGGAATACTTTTTCTCGCATACCTACTAAATCCAGAATCATGTTTAGCCATAGTACGCCATCAACGAACCACCATGATAGTATAATACTAACTTTTTTTCTTTATATGCTATCTCCAATACAACCACTCAATCGCATTACCCGTATCAACAAATGGGTGTAAACAAGCAACAAATTAGAGTCTCCTACATTGGATCGAAACATTTAACACATAACGGCCAAATAAAAATACGGTCTGAAGACGCCCATGACAGATGTGTAAAACCAATTACTACATACACAACATAAATAGGACGCAGTACGAGACAAACTCATATAAATATTGAAAATAGACCATATATCCTCAATTCAAATTTGTACAATAATGTTTACAGAGTCATTTGATGTTTTTATTTTGAGTATTTATTGCAATTCCCAGACGCTGTCTTCAATTACGCAAATATCAGTCCGCCGAAAGTTTCACTCCGACGGACCGTTGCCGTTTTCAAGAAATTCTTGCTCACTGGATTATTAAACACATATTCCAATCACTATCAACTGTCACTATACATATGTTTGGTGAAGAATCAACAACATACGAGGTAAATATTTTGCTGTAAATTACATGTTTCTTCTTTAATAATAATCATGTATTCAGTATTCGGCCAACTGATTTACAGACGCACCTTACACAACTCGTCCCACAAATTTACGCAAATTTGATAAAACTGGATAAAACATGAACTAAATAATAGTCTACATAACAAATCCAGAGCGACGTTGTTGACATTGTTGTCTACTGACAGTACTGTGTAGAGAGCGTGTGTTTGTAAACAATGCAGACGACGTTTGGAAGCCAATACACAAAAAGTAGTTCCGGCAGTGTGTCACAGGTCAGCCGTGTGAGATAGCCGTGTGAGACAGAAAAATCCCACATGGGCGTGGCTTCGGAAATAACATTGAAATGGACTCTGGGTATGCGAGAAAAGGATATTCCATTCGATTGTCGGAATATGTTGTCAGAAACAAGACTTTGCCAAGTTTCTGACGACTTATTCTGATCACGAGGGTGGAATATCTTGTCCCACACCAGTGCATATGATGGATACTTTTTCTCGCCCCTATATAGAACATATTTGCGAATCTTAAATATATTGATCTGACCCATAATAAGACTCAACTTTTTATTCGCTGAATTTATGCGACTATTAATTCATCCAACTTGTTCGCCATATCAACAAATGGGTTAAAACAACGTTTTCACCCACGAATTGGGCGCTAATGCCAGTTCAGTGGATCGACAAATTATTATCAAATTACTGTTCAATGTCATTACCATTCAGCCCTGGTGATACCAAAATGTACGTCGCACATTGCCGGCATCATCAAACTTAAAATGACATCATGACACCATGATAATAAACAACCATTGAAAACAATAGACATCGACCATATTCATTATTACATGGGGTATTTGTACGACTCATTAGCAGTAATGTTGCCTTATTAGAAAATGTGTCATTGCTAGATGTGAGACCAGCACGCGTATGGTGAGACAAGCAGATCTCACATGGTCGTCACTCTACGGATATCCTTGACTCGGGGCACCTGGGGCCCGTTTCACTTATCTTCGTACGACTAAGAAGTTTGTAAGTGCAAAATTGAAATTTACAATAAAAGTTGCACTTACAGCCGATGCTGGCAAATATTTTGTGGAATCAATTTCTCACATTAACGTGAGTCACTAATGCAACCATGTTCCACCCACATGTACACGTTATTAAACCATCCATGTGTTCCACCATGTATGTCCATTAAAAACCAGTTACCACATGTGCAGTCATTAAACCATGTTCACACAATGTGTAGTCATTAAAACCATGTTCCACCCACAAGTGCACGTCATTAAACCATGTTCCACCCACCAGTCTCATAAACCCTGTTCCACCCACATACACGTCATTAAACCACCTGTTCCACCCACATGTGCACGTCGTAAAACATGTTCCCCAAACCATGTGCACGTCCCATAAACCATGTTCCACCCACATGTGCACGTCATTAAACCATGTTCCACCCACATGTGCACGTCATTAAACCATGTTCCACCCACATGTGCACGTCATTAAACCATGTTCCACCCACATGTACACGTCATTAAACCATGTTCCACCCACATGTGCACGTCATTAAACCATGTTCCACCCACATGTGCACGTCATTAAACCATGTTCCACCCACATGTACACGTCATTAAACCATGTTCCACCCACATGTACACGTCATTTATGACGTGTACATGTGGGTGGAACATGGTTTAATGACGTGTACATGTGGGTGGAACATGGTTGCATTAGTAACTCACGTTAATGTGAGAAATTGATTCCTAAAAATCTTGTAAGAACTTTTTTTATCTGTATATTATCTTTGGGTGTCTGGTTTAGAGAAAATCCACTGTAAGGCAACAAAGGGTGTCTAGACGTAGAGAGATTCCACTGTAGACCTTCAGGGTGTCTGGTTCGGAGATATTCTACTGTAATTCTATCACACATCTTCTTCGGTACCAACCCACAGTGGAACCTCTTAACCCATTAAAGACGAGATACACTTATAGTAGTATGCAACTTTTTAGGGGGGAACATCCTATTTTCTTCATTTCATCTCGAAAGTATATGTTGTTACCACTCATTTGAACCGTCTCGACGAGACGGTTCAAATGAGTGGTAACAACATATACCTTTATGGAGAAATAAACAAAAGACCGGACACCCTGGGGAGATTCGACTGTAAGACCTTCAGTGTGTCTGGGGGCCGTTTCACTAAACTTGGACGACTAACATGTAAGTGCAAAAATAGGATAGCAGAGCTCCAGTTAAGGTGCGTAATTTGGAGGTAAATTTCTTATTTCTCCATCAAACATGGCAAGTTGGGAGTGCTTTGGAATCGTCTCAAAGAGACGATTCCAAAGCACTCCCAACTTGCCATTTTTGATGAAGAAATAACAAAATTTCACCCCAAGTTGGTCAAATTACGCACCTTAACTGGAGCTCTGGATAGTCTGTAAATTTCATATTAACAATGGTTTCTTGTAAATAATTATTGGATTACATTTATTCAGCATATATAGCCTGTGCTAAATTAATGTAAATCCATCAATTGAAATTTCTAGACGATCCTAAATTTTCACTTATGAACATTCTAGTTGGACAAAGTTTAGTGAAACGGGCCCCAGGTTTGGAGGTATTCCACTGTAATTCTGGGATATGAGCTCTGCAAGACATTTCTATGTGCTTTGCAATCATGAACAGACATTGTGAGCGATAAACAACAGTGAAACTCTTCAAAAATGTGCATCATTCAGACATGTTTCATGTTCAAGATTGGATTGAACCGATGTTCTACGGTAGTCGTATTCATAATTGAGACACGCCATGTTATTTTGTACTTTCAGACATCTACGTAATTTCATGAAATACGTTTACAAAATTTACTATATTTTCCGTAAATAGCGTCAAAAGTTGACAAAATTTTCAGAGTACATGCGGAGCGGAATTCCGCTCCGCATGTACTCTGAAAATTTTGTCAACATGAAAAAGATTGTAAATTTTGTACATGTACAATTGTATTTAATGAAATTTAGCAGATGTTCGAAGGTACAAAATCACATGGCATGTCTCAAATGTGCGTCATTCAGACATGCTTGATGTTCTATATTGGATTGAACCGATGTACTACGCTAGTCATATTCAATTACCACATACATTGTAGGCGGCGTACTACATTGGTAAAGGCTGCCGACTTGTGCTATGTATACAGAAACTTGCCGACAACGCCGTCATAGGTGGTGAACAGGTATGCAGATACAGTGAAACCTCTCTAAAGGAGGTCCCCAGGGTGTCCGGTTTAGAGAGGTTTCACTGTAATTCAGGAATTTGATATTCTGAGCCATAGTTGTGTGCTATGCGAGCACAAACGGACATTATCACCGGAGATAAATGACCAATAATTCCAGCACAAAAATATTTACACAATTCCCTAACATTTGATTGGTCCGTAGCAAGTCTGTCCAGAATTAAACGGAAAATAAACACATTTTCTTGATGAATTTATTTCAAATGCTGGAATTATAAGGAATGAATGGCGTTTTTGTGGAATTTATCGGGGATATAAACTTGGAAAAGTCGCGGGAATACTGGACGAGGCCTTCCGGCCTTCGTCCAGTATTCCCGCGACTTTTCCAAGTTTATACCCCGATAAATTCCACAAAAAGGCCATTCATTCCTATAAGAAACTCATCAAACATAAGATCACAGATGTTGTTTGGTGTCTGGTTTAGAGGTTCCACTGTACTTGAACCCTATTTATGAGCTATGTTCAGTCAGCCATTATTCAGTGTGGGCTATCACATGATTAGAGGAGTGTGGAAATTTAAAAACATTTGTCGAGTTCTGAATACAAAATGGTGTCAATCCCTGTATTTTATGCTATATTTTCTGTGATGTGGCCTATATGTGATTCAATGCTGGAGATGCTGATATATTTATGTTTACTGCACTCTTTGCTTTGTTTAGAACACGTTGAAAGTATCGTTACTGGCAATGTGTTTAAGATCTATAAAATATGTCTCTTTAATGTTCACAGGAACTGCACATCTGTCAATGAAACTAAACATACCATTGTGACAGTATTAAAGCAACAGACTATAAAATGAAAAGATTACCTTGTATTTTATATATGTGGTTACATGTGCATGAACGCAATAACAGATCAGAAGCTGGACTGGACACAAATGGTATAAGCCCAAATCTCCAGTCACAGCCATATTTACGGCCCCGCCAAGATTTTGTCTGTCTGTCTGTTCGTCCGTCCGTCCGTCGTCCGTCCGTCCGTCCGTCTCCGTCTCCGCCTCCGCCTCCGCCTCCGCCTCTGTCTGTAATACTTTCTCAAATCACCTATAGGGGCCCTAAGTGTGTTGACAGACCACATTTTCTAGTTTATATTATGTAGTGCAACTATAAGCCTTTACTAAAAAATAAATTTTTATTCCCATATTAAGCTCGATCCAATCAGTTAACCAATCAATTAAAATCTATTTTAGCCAATCGATCTGTTTCAGGTGACGAGCTGCGGGGTGCGGGACTACAATCGGGGGCGGGACTACCTCTGTGACCTGGCCAATCGGGAGGGGGTACCGCTGTTTGACAATGTTCAGGAGGCCACGCATTGTGCAATCGGGATACTCATCGATTCTGGCTGCAGTCACTAGCCATAAATAGCGGGAAATTAATTATGGTTGTGGCTGGAGAGATGCGACCAGTGTAGATCCAGTCTGATCAGGGTATCAGTGTTCGCAATTCCGTAAATGAAACATTGTGTTATATTTCTAACAAGGAATATACATCGTTATTTTGTTCAGGAGCTACACTGGTCACAAATCCCATAAACCTCATTTCTCCAGTCACAGGCACAATTATGTCTGTCCTGCAATCTGTTTGCCACTTTCTATGGAGATGATGTAAATGTCTCTTAATTTGTGACTGTGACTGGTAAAAAAAATCCAGGCTATTGGATTGGCGAAAGCCGGGCGGGCGGGCGGCGTCCACAATCAATGTTCAGTTTTCGTGTTTGAGTCCATTTCTTTGTTACTGTACCACCTAGGACCACCAAATTTTCACAGCTGCATAATCAAGGGGTGCCCACCACATATTACTATCCAACATGTTACTTTTTTAGCCAGGTTTTTTGAAAAAAATCCAGGCTATTGGATTGGCGAAGGGCGGGTGGGCGGCGTCCACAATCAATGTTAAGTTTTCGTGTTGGAGTCCATTTCTTTGTTACTGTACCACCTAGGACCACCAAACTTTCACAGCTTCATAATCAAGGGGTGCCCACCACATATCACTATCCAACATGTTACTTTATTTTTAACTTGACCCATTTTTTCCGCGCAATCCACTTAGCCATTTTCAATGTTAAGTTTTCGCGTTTTCAATGTTAAGTTTTCGTGTTTAAGTCCATTTCTTTGGTACTGTACCACCTAGGACCACCAAACTTTCACAGCTTCATAATCAAGGGGTGCCCACCACATATCACTATCCAACATGTTACTCTTTTTTTTAACTTCACCCATTTTTTCCGCGCAGTCGACTTAGCCATTTTCAATGTTAAGTTTTCGCGTTTACAATGTTAAGTTTTCGTGTTTAAGTCCATTTCTTTGGTACTGTACCACCTAGGACCACCAAACTTTCACAGCTTCATAACCAAGGGGTGCCTACCACATACAACTATCCAACATGTGACCATTTTTTTACCTTCACCTATTATTTCTACGTAATTGACTTAGCCATTTTCAACGTACGTCTGGTTAAAGTTTTTTGGTTAAAACTTTTTTGTTATACTATATCTCTGCAACTGCTTCGCCCATTACCTTGAAACTTCACATGGGTGTTTATCATCATCCATATTTTCATTCTAACTTCCAACCGTGCGGCCCCTGTGCCCAATGTCAAGGTCAAATTACTTAAAGTTTTTTCGTGTACTATATCTCTGCAACTGCTTCACCCAATACCTTGATACTTCACATGGGTGTTTATCATCATTGTCGCACCTGCTTGCGGAAAGCGCGATCCTGTGCCCAATGTCAAGGTCAAATTACTTTGAATTTTTTTGTTAAAGTTTTTCGTGTACTATATCTCTGCAACTGCTTCACCCAATACCTTGATACTTCACATGGGTGTTTATCATCATTGTCGCACCTGCTTGCGGAAAGCGCGATCCTGTGCCCAATGTGAAGGTCAAATTACTTTGAATTTTTTTGTTAAAGTTTTTTCGTGTACTATATCTCTGCAACTGCTTCACCCAATACCTTGATACTTCACATGGGTGTTTATCATCATTGTCGCACCTGCTTGCGGAAAGCGCGATCTGTGCCCAATGTCAAGGTCAAATTACTTTGAATTTTTTTGTTAAAGTTTTTTCGTGTACTATATCTCTGCAACTGCTTCACCCAATACCTTGATACTTCACATGGGTGTTTATCATCATTGTCGCACCTGCTTGCGGAAAGCGCGATCCTGTGCCCAATGTCAAGGTCAAATTACTTTGAATTTTTTTGTTAAAGTATTTTCGTGTACTATATCTCTGCAACTGCTTCACCCAATACCTTGATACTTCACATGGGTGTTTATCATCATTGTCGCACCTACTTGCGGAAAGCGCGATCCTGTGCCCAATGTCAAGGTCAAATTACTTTGAATTTTTTTTTAAAAGTTTTTTCGTGTACTATATCTCTGCAACTGCTTCACCCAATACCTTGATACTTCACATGGTGTTTATCATCATTGTTGCACCTGCTTGCGGAGGAAGCGCGATATCGTCGGCATTTTGGCATACGTCCGTCCGTTCGTCCGTGTGTCCGGTTAAAGTTTTTTGGTTAAAGTTTTTCCATCTACTATATCTATTTTTTTAGTGTCCATGCCTCGCCCCAAGGCGCGACATGCAGGCCACGGCCATCTAGTCTACAAAAAGTGGGTATAATTATGTTATCCAAGTGTCTATGCTTGGAAAAAACCTGGCCTTCATGGCTTTGCCTCGTTTCTTGCTATTATACTGAATTTATTACATTATCACAGCCATTATGGCTGTGATAATGTAATAAATTCAGTATAATAAATCTGCATACTGTTAATCATCAAATATATGCAGTCGTTAGTTCTATATGAACTAATGCATTTCGGGAAAAATAAATGGTTACTCCCTCAAAGTATACTTTGCTAGATAAGTATACTTTGCCATGTTGGTGAAATAGGCTACTGGTATTAACATGTTACAGTCCTGGAGGCCGTTTCACTAAACTTCTTACGACTAAAATGTTCGTAAGTGCAAATTTAGAATCGTCTGGAAATTTCAATTTATGGATTTACATTTATTGAGCATAGGCTGCATATGCTGCCTATGTTCAATAAATGTAAATCCAATAATTGTTTACAAGAAAACATTGTTAATGTGAAATTTACAGACTATCATAATTTTGCACTTACAAACATTTTAGTCGTACAAATTTTAGTGAAACGGCCCCGTTATTCGAAAGAAATCCATGTTGAATGAAAACTTGTTTACCTCACAATCATGTCATTAATCCAGCGACATAATCAGCCAGTGTAATGCGAGAATCATGAACCAAATTTGTCAGCAATGCCGAATAAAGTAAAACGGTAATTGTCAACTTACACATATAGCTAATGGTATGTATTCCATTAGTCGGGTAATTTTAACTCTTTGCATGCTAGCGGTGAAAATATCCGCCAAGGAGTATATGTTTTATTTCTCTCTGTTGATATGTCTTGGAATTTCATTAGAATTGAGTCCTCAAGACTCAATTCTAATGAAATTCCAAGACATATTCATGATATTTACAAGGAGAAATAAAAGAAAACATGTTGAATTTTTGTCCGCTAGTTTTTTAACTATTTATAGCCCACAAGTTTCGCAGCATGCAAAGAGTTACTATGGGCTTTGGCAATGAAACTACAGGTATGTCCCAAGTTATATTTTCGAGAATTGATGTAAACCACCATATATTTAAATCAATTGGTCCATCATTCACAGTGCCGCCTTTTGCCTGGTATTAAGAAAATCAGCTTTTTTTTTTCTGTAATTAAAAAAAATGGCAAAAAATGTACTATGAAATTTTTATTTTTTTTCCAAATGAATATCCTAGAAATAAGGCTGATAAATGTCAGAGCCCGTGTTTTATGGAAGTCGAACAGTGTACAATCAGTATTTTGATAGAGTGTTCAATTAGAGTCTGTTAGAGTGAATCTGTGCTATAGATTGTCTTATTAACCATTGGAACAAAAAAAGTGTCGTCTGCTGTTGCTTTATTTTGTATTCTTCTCAATAAAAACATGTTTTGACAGCACTTTAGAATCATTTCCATTGGAAATGATTCTAAAGTGTTGTCAAATCATGTATTTTTATGACAAAAATGTAAAATAAAAAATGAACAGCAGACAGCAAAATCAGCATGGTAAGGGTTAATACGTTGCCCAATTTGGAAAAGCTCGAGTTACTTCCCTTAGAACAACTTCCAGGGCATCAGAGACGTTAGAATTTGGCGAAATGTTACGGTTTGACGCCATGTTTCTTCGTTTAAATGTTACAATGGGCGAAATTTGACGTCGCAGATCTTCGTTTAAATGTTACAATTGGCGAAATTTGACGTCACGTTTCTTCGTTTAAATGTTACAATTGGCGAAATTTGACGTCGCGTTTCTTAGTTTAAACTAAGCAACGGGACGCCACACTGTCGAATTCCGCCAATTCCAACGTAAAGGGTTGCTCTAAGGGATTTTCCAAGTTTGGTAACCTATTTATACAACAGGTGTCAAAGACACATAAGCCAGTATAGCAGGGTATGGGATTACATCGTTTCATACCCAAGTGATGTGTGGGTGGCAGGTGGGAGCATGCGATGGATAATTTAACGATCGGGATTCATCCATACCGGAATCCCAAACGGAGACCTGGTTTGACCCTCACGTACATCTTTGGCTTTCTTGTATCTGAGAGTTGAATCCTAGTTATACACCTTAACCCTTACAATGCTGAATTAATTTGTGTCGTCTGCTGAATATTTTTCCATTTTTCTCATCAAAAACTTGGTTTGGCAGCACTTTAGAATCATTTCCAATGGAAATGATTCTAAAATGCTGCCAAACCATGTTTTCACCGAGAGAAAAGACAAAATATGAATTATCAGCAGAAGACTATTTTCGGTTCCCTCATTCTAAGGGTTAACAACTACCGGTAAGTGATGTAAAGTTTGACGTCATTTTCATGTGCCCAGAAAAACAATCTGGGTATTACTGTCTTTTTCCAGGTCACCCATAGGGTCATATATGTTCAGAAATCCGATACAAATCTACTGTGAAATGCTCTTTTACCAACTGTTTTGCTCGCAATTCATCCACTTCTGAGACCCAGGAAATATTCAATTCTTTTTACTTTCATGAACAATCTTGAACTGTATATATTTATTTTGATGATGCTTCGGTAAAATCATAAATATTTATTCCAAGCACAATAAAACAAATGCAAACATTGCTATATTTACTGCGCCAAGTTCCAAACAAAATATATTGTGTTGTTTGAAAGTTATTGAAGGAAAGATTATTGAAAAAAATAGGTCACACTTTTCCGATTCCATGTGATCCCACACCCTGTACATGTTGTTACCTCTTGTTTTATTTGAAGGGTATCTTTCCGAGACATTTTGAAACAGTTTTCCCTATTTCTCGGGGTACGATGGTTGGTCTAGTTTTCGGGGTATTAACCCTTAGACCGCTACTCACTACAATTGTCGTCTGCTGTTGCTTTTATGTCTCGACTTATTTCTCAAAAAAAAAACATGGTTTGACAGCACTTTAGAATCATTTCCAATGGAAATGATTCTAAGTGCTGTCAAACCAGGTTTTAAATTATTCTAAAGTGCTGTCGAAGCATGTTTTTGATGATAAAAATAGAAAATAGACAGCAGACGACAAACAAATTAGGATAGCAGTGTAAGGGTTAACAAGTTCATCAACTAGCGTTTTTTATAAAATATAACGTATGAGCTAACTTGTCAGTTCAATCGAATGGTAACCATTTCTTTCAATGTTTCTTGCCTTTAAAATAAGATTGTTGTTAGATTAAAATTCGCATACAGGAGTCCGGCATCTTGAATTTTGGTGGTGTATGTTCCAAAAGTGTCAATAAATCTGCTAATTCATCCCAAGTTTTCATTGGCTGTTGACCATCTTGCAGATGGATGAGGCACAGTGAAGGAAAACTTGAAACTTTTCTATTGTTTATGATTTTAACAATATTAAAGGGCAGATTAATGGCGGACGCAGAAAATCTGGGTATGTTCGTGAACAAAATGACCAAATGGCAAAAATTACCAGTATTTAGTCCAAACACTGGATTTGGTGGCATTTTTAAAGGACTTAATGTACGTCAAGTCGTGCTTATTTTAATCACCTGACGTAAAGCACATCCCGGCTGCACACATGTTTATAAATTACAAAATATGTGAATACCCCGAAAACTCCGACTACCCCGAAAACTAGCGTCTCGACCATATAACGTAGTACGATTTTTACCAGAATGTATTATATTGCTATCACTCATTGGAACCGTCTCGAGTGGTCACAGCATATACTTAGAAGCAAGCAAAAATAGCGGAAATTGTTTCAATTTGTTCATCCCCCGTATAAATGTATTCAGCATGATTTTGTACCCAAGAAGATTTTTCATGAAAATATTTACAAAATTTATTTTCTGTCAAAAGTTGAGGAAATGTTCAGAGCAAATACAGAATAGAATTCTGCATTTGCTCCAAACATTTTGTCACCTTTTCACGTCATTTACAGAAAATATCACAGTTTCTGCAAATATTTACAGAAACTGAGATTTTCTGTAAACGACGTGAAAAGGTACAAAAATCACATAGCACGTCTCATATGGGTCACGGATGTTTTTGTTGAGCCCACTTCAGGAGAGCTCTACACAGTGTTCACAATGGCGTCATATGTGGCTGTGACTGGAGAAATGGGGCTTAAGGGATTTGTAACTAGTGTAGATCCTGATCAAATAGCACACTCGTGTAACCAGATAATGATCTATATTGCTTGTTAGAAACATGACATGTGATGGAATGTAGAACAGTGCAGATGATCTGGATCTACACTAGTAAAACAACCCATAAGCCCCATTTCTCCAGTCAGAGCCACATGTGTGTGTCTGACTGAAATCTTCACTATAGTCTGTTTCACGAAAGCTGCCCAAATTTTATGGCCATATAAGTGAGTGAGTTAGTGAATAGGGTTTAACGTCCGCTTTTCTGACATAGAGGTACAAGCCTCAGGGAGTCTACACGCAGACGGGTCAACGGGGTCGTGTCCCGTATCCACCTGTCCGAGGGGGGTAAATCCCAACTTCAGAACTCAATATTTACAATCAAAATATATATTCAGTCCTGAAATTAGAACCTGATCTGGTGCCAGGCCCTCGTCACACCAGCATCATTTATCCCACCTCCTAAAAGTAATAGGATTAGCGCTAATCTTACTTTTATATATGGGGCATAGCCTGACTCAACTCTCACATACAAGAAAGCCAAAAATGTACATGAGGGCCAAATCCGGTATAGTGGGTTCCGGAAAGTATGAACCCAATCGTTAAGCCAGTTTAGTCGCCTTTTACGACAAGCAATGGCTACTGCAGCACTATTCTCAGGATCAGTTGATCCCGCCCCGGTGCCTGCACAGGGCGGTATGGCCATATAAACAATTCAAAAACCATATTCTTTTCGATAATATTAAATTAAAGGAAAATTTAAGAATGAGCCTTCTTTTTATTTCGTGAAATTTGGTCAAATATTGATTTTATTGCGAAAACAAAATTTCCCCATGTTAAATCCCCATAGACATCTTCACGGAGTGGAGTGAAGATGTCTATGGGGATTTAACATGGGGAAATTTTTTAGAATTTCAGAAATACTGGACCGATTTTTAAAATTTAACTTTTGTTTTCTTAGTTAGATCATTTCCAAGCTATCTACCTAGGTTTCGGAGTCAATTTCCAATATTTGACCAAATTTCACGAAATAAAAAGGCTCATTCTTAAATTTTGCTTTAATGTAATATCGAAAAAAAATATTGTTTTTGCATTGTTTATATAGCCGTAAAATTTGGGCAGGTTTCGTGAAACAGACTATAATTATTTGTGATCTACACATTTGTATTTTGTTTACTGACACAACCTCATTTGTTATGCGCCTGCCACTGAGGGGGGCAGCGAATATAGCGTTACCGGCGTCCGTACGTCACACACTTCATGTTCTGGTAAATTTCTTTCATGCCACATTTCTATTTTTAAATATGGTGCTTTATGTGAAGTTATATACATGTAGGGTAATTTAGTGCGTTTTTGATGGGAATTAACGCTTATTTTTGTTTAACATTTGTGCTATTACTGTATTTTATCCTGTACCAGTGATTTAGATCAGCTTTTTAAATGCATGAACAAATGTTTTCTCTCAATTTACGTTATTTCACAGATTCATACCGTGGGCCGATTCCACTAAGCTTTGTATGATAAAAATGCTTGTATGAAGATTTTAATACAGTGGAACCTCTCTAAACCGGACACCTAGAAAACACCTGTGATCTTATTTTTGATGAGTTTCTTGGTCACTTATCTCAGGTGATGTTTGTTCGTGATCGCATAGCACACAACTATGACTAAAAATGATGTCTGATTTACAGTGAAGCCTCTCTAAGCCGGACACCCTGGGGACCTCCCAGGGTGTCCGGTTTAGCGAGGTTTCACTGTAACTTCACTTACCACATTAATTTGTTTCCCACCTACCACTTACCACCTACATTTAGGTGTCTTTAACTCTGTAAAAAAATCCACCAAAGATTTCCCAAAATCGGATGTTAATGCAAACTTTTTGTCAAATTTGGTTTTGCAGTTACAAACATTTTAGTCGTACAAGGTTTAGTGAAACGGGGCCCTTGAACAGTGAATTTTACTGGTGGGTCACACCAATAATAGCTTGTCTCGTCTGGGTCATGATGTGAAACTAACAAGCTGTCTCACCAGGATCTACAGTGTGTGTCAGTATTTTTCAGGTATTTTATCTGGATCTACACTGGTCACAAAGCGTGTAAGCCCCATCTCGCCAGTCTGAGTCACCACAACCACGTATATATAATGTTGTAATTGATTGTTGCTATATAATATTTGTTTTGTTACATTTTAGTATATAAATAAATAAATAGATGTTCAATTTTACAAACTTCGCGTCTTTGTTCATTTTCCTCACAGGTGGAAGACTGACATGTGACACAAAAATAAATGCCCATTACAAAAAAATCCATTACCCCACCCACTTGGTCTCGTACAGTACTATCTTCTATTATAGAAGATAGTACTGTATGAGACCAAGTGGGTGGGGTAATGGATTTTTTTTGTAATGGGCATTTATTTGGTGTGTCACATGTCGGTCTTCCACCTGTGGTTTTGCGCACAGTGATTGTTACTCCAACTTCACCCATCTGTGAAATCTGTAGCCGATTTCATCAACATTGCAAAGTATACTTTACTAGCAAAGTATACTTTGAGGGAGTAATCATTTATTATTCCTGAAATGCATTATTTCATATAGAACTAACAAATGCATATATTTCATGATTAAAAGTATGCATAGTTATTATACTGAATTTATTACATTATCACAGCCATAATGGCTGTGATAATGTAATAAATTCAGTATAATACAAATTAATAAATTTATCATAAAATTGAAAATTTCTCCCTCAAAGTATACTTTGCTACTAAAGTATACTTTGCAATGTTGATGAAATAGGCTACTGGGATGGTGCTGTGTTTTACATATGACCCACGTCCGAACATCCAAAGGTCATGGTCACTGAGGACTTGTGTTCACATTGTTGGTATTAAAGGCAAATGCATTAAATGCATTTTTGTTTTTATCAAGGTTGCCAGCGTAAACGTTAATACATGCACATACCAAGGGGGAGGGAAATCCCAAGAATCAGAACGGAATATTTACATAAAAAAAAAAGCCCTGAAATTAGAATAACCTGACCTGGTGTCATGTCCATACCAACCAGTCACTTGGCCTCTTCCCCTAAAAGTAATAGGATTACGAACAATCATATTACTCATATAAGGGGTATAACCAGATTCAACTCGCATAACGAGAAAGCCAAAGACGTATGTGAGGGCCAAACCAGGTTTCCAGTCGGGATTCTGGTAAGGATGAATCCGGATCGTTAAATTACCCATCGCATGCTCCCACCTCCTTTGGGGTTAGGATTATTTAGTGACAATAGAAATACACAAGATTTGACATGTACATGTATAACATGTATTCAAGCATGTGGTACAATCATGGTCTTTCATGATTAAACAAGTACATGTAAGATATTTATACCACAAGCTGCATATATAATAAGAAAAGAAAATTGCCAGCACTATCGGTGGTATCCCAAAAGTGTCGGTCAAACTTGGGACAATACAATCTGGAAATGTAAAAGCTTTGCCTCTATTTACATGATACAAGTACATTTCTTTTCAATTTTACTGTTGTATATTGGATATCTGTAGCCGATTTCATCAGCATTGCAAAGTATACTTCGCTAGCAAAGTATACTTTGAGGGAGAAATTTTCAATTTTAGGATAAATTTATTATTTTTTATTATACTGAATTTATTACATTATCACAGCCATTTTGGCTGTGATAATGTAATAAATTCAGTATAATAATTCTGCATACTTTTAATCATCAAATATATGCAGTAGTTAGTTCTATATGACATAATGCATTTCGGGAAAAATAAATGATTACTCCCTCAAAGTATACTTTGGTAGATAAGTATGCTTTGCAATTTTGATGAAATCGGCTACTGGATAAATGTAAATTTCCCTGTTGCGGCACAAATTTTACAGACATGAAATAGTATAAAACTGAACTCAGGTAGGTATTGGTGATCAAAGGAAAGGATTGTCGAACTATATGCCCAGGGCCTGAAAATAGCAGCTTTTACCAGCAGATCCGCGACCTAACAAGGAAAAAAGTGAAAGGTCTGATAATTTTTTTGGAAGGTGCGAAAGGATAATCGCTTGAAAACAAAAGAAATCTGTGTCTGCGAAATGAGGAAGAAATCCGAGTCTGCGAAATGAGGAAGAAATCTGTGTCTGCGAAATGAGGAAGAAATCTGTGTCTGCGAAATGAGGAAGAAATCTGTGTCTGCGAAATGAGGAAGAAATATGTGTCTGCGAAATGACTCGTCACACCATGTCTAAATCCTCGACTGTGTCACCATCAATTATTGTATAAGACGAGAATCAGAACAAATTGAATGATGATCGCAATTTCAATTTTATCATACCGGTATGTCCGGCGGACTTGTTGCTTGTAAAATACAAAGGTGCGACATTAACTATAGACAGTGCAAACTCATGATATGCTGTGTGTAATGTACGATTATGATACTAATATACAATGACGAAATGTGGCAAGACTGTACAGGAAAAAAACAAACATAACAAGACACATTTCAGCCGGTGCCTGGAGAAATGGCGCTCTCTATGACCAGTGTGGAACCTGTTGATTTTTCCCGGAAGGAATTTTTTCTCCTTGTTTTCCAGAGTTTGTGGCCACCCTGGTCTGCACTGTTTATTATTCAGTCAGTAGAAGACCCATGTTGCTTCTGTCAAACAATATAGAGCCTGATCAGATTGGAGCTACACCGGATACAGAGTCCATGCACACCATTCATGCAGTCTCATCAGGGGCCCGTTTCACTAAACTTCGTAAGACTAAAATGTTCGTAAGTGCAAACTTATGATAGTCTGTAAATTTCACATTAACAATATTTTCTTGTAAACAATTATTGGATTTACATTTATTGAGCATAGGCTGCATATGCAGCCTATGCTCAATAAATGTATATCCATCGATTGCAATTTTCAGACGATCCTAAATTTGCACTTACGAACATTTTAGTCGTACGATGTTTAGTGAAACGGGCCCCAGGTTCTGCATTGTTCAACACCAATACTGCTACAACACATACTGCCGATCCTATTCAGTTTGTTTGTTTGTTGGGGTTTAACAGCCTATCAACAGCTAAGGTCATTTAAGGCCAGGTCAATGGGTTTAGTACTAAATCCCATATATTACCCAGGGCTGTACAAATCGGCACGCCCGACGCCCGGGACAAGTCGGTTTTGGTCTCGGACAAGTGGCTCTATGCTGAAAGTTAGTCCCGGGCAAGTCACTATTTTCCGTTGAAACGTCCCGCCACAAGCCTGTTTTCTTCACTAGACTAATCCTAAATTGTAACATTTCATCGATCGATAACGCCTCGGGTGTGTGTCGGCTTCCCTGTGGCGATACACACTTACACAGAAGCTGCTATACTGTGTATATAGCAAGAAAAGTGATATACTAGCTGTGACCCCGATTAGATTAATTTATTCGAATTTGAAAGAATAATCCCACCGACAATTCCGCATGAACTCTGAATTTTGTGTCAACTTTTCTACACAATTTACGGAAAATATTTTCGAAATCAATATCGGCGATATATGGCGACAGGTCTGCGTATGATTCAGAGTTTTTATGCCACCGGGTTTCGAAGAAACGGGTGGCATATAGTGTTTGGACCGTCCGTCAGTCCGTCTGTCCGTCCGTCACACTTTTCGGTTAACCAATTTTCACAGTTTCTCAAATATGTTGCAGGTGGCATCCGCGTTCGACAGACGCATTTCTTGTTTTTTAATTCATTCCTTTCGGAATACACATTTACCGGTATGAAATTATTAAAAAAAATATTTTTTATTTTTGTTATTTCTCAATGAAAGTATACGATGTGACCACTCATTTGAACCATCTCGACAAGACGGATTAAATGGTGGTCGCGGCATATACTTCTGAGTGCATAGAAGAAAAATATTTGTCCGCAAACATAAGCGTATCCTCAGCATGAAATGGGTTACTGCATGATTTCCCCGTGATGCGATGATGAAAGTCGCACGTTCGCGACGTCTGTGGCACATCAAAAGGCGTGTTGACCAATCAGTAACATTTCAAAACATAGCCTAAAGGTCACACAGTTTACAGCCTCGTGCTGAATGAGGTCATACAATAAACACCTGTACACACACACAGCTGGGTGTATCGGTTTTTTGCACAAAGCATCACACAAATCTCGTCTGTGCAATATGTGTCGGGTGTAATCGCATCTGGATTTGGAATTCATATATCCCCTGGCATGGATATTGCACGGTTCGGATAAGCAACACGGAAGGTCGTATGTCGCACTGTATGCATATTAACATGATTACCTGATTAAAGGTATTACATTTGCTAACATACTAATAATAATTATTTCATGTACTTTGAATGTCGTTGTTTTAATAAACTTACAGAAATCACGAATCAACTAATTACACGATGACTACGACGTCCGACAATTTTTTTTTTTTATTTTATTTTGATTTTTTCCTTTTTCTTCTCTATTTTTTTAATATTTTTTTTTGGATCCACGAGAGACCCGCGTTATAATGGAGATCGCGCTATATGCGATCGCGTTATAATGGAGCTGCAGTGTAATTAGCGAATTAACAGCTGTTGCCAACAAAAAAAAAATTCAAAAAGTTTATTATTTACCGTTCCGCGAACATACTGATAGACATTAAATATTGTAAATATAGACGTGATTTCATTTTCGAGACGGTCAAATGAGTAGACTCCGTAATTTAATTCACAAAACGTCGATGTTTTTACACTGAACATTCTGGAATATACGCTCGAAATTATAGATAGACCATTAAACACCAATCAATCTATCTTTCCTGATTGCCAGGGTTCCCGTTACTAGTAATATATGTTATTGCCAACATTTTTATAGCAACTAAAGTGCATGTATTATGCACACATGGATATACATACGCCGAGAACCATTGGTTGGAAGCTTCTATATGGAGTTGGTAATGTGTGTCCATGTGTTCATATTACATGTACTAACGGCACTATAGATAGACCGTTAAACACCAATCAATCCAATTTGTGATGCACTGATATATTGCGCGATTGAGACATGATTGTCTATGTAATAACTTGTTGATTGATGAGCTGTAGTTATTCTCTCTCTTTGCACCCGGAAAAGAAAACATTCAATCTGGCTTTTCTATCTATTTTTAAGTAACTGACAGGGAACGACTGGTCCTAATTGCAGACTCTGCAACCACCGTTATACCCGTGCCATAGTTCTCTATGGTTGTGTTGTTACCGTTTCGTATAAGAAGTTTTACGAGGACAAGTAATTTTTTCAAAACCACTTGCCCTGAAAATTATAATTTCCAGGACAAGTCGGGACAAGTCACTTTTATCAAGTCACTTGTCCGGGACAAGTGGCTAAAAAATCAATTTGTACAGCCCTGTTACCTGTACAAGTACATGTACAAATGGGGGGAAAATCCCAAAATCAGAACTGAATATTTACAATAAAAGAATTATATATTCAGAATAATCAGAATAATCCTGATCTGATGCCAGGTCCTCGCCACACCAGAATCACTTGGCCCCTCCCAAAAGCAGTAGGATCAGTAATAATCTTACTACTTTTATAATGGGCAATAACCCAATTCAACTCCCAGGTAACAAAGAGCCAAAGATAGAAATGTGCACGAGGGCCAAACCAGGCAAATAGTGATACCTATAAGGAGGAACCCCACCGTTAATTTATGCCGTCACATTCCCCCGACCAACCACCCACGTCGATCCGCACAGTCTCATCTGGGACCAAGCTGGTCGCCATTCCGTCACTCGGACATGCTTACTGCCGTCTCGGCAAAAGCATTAGGCAGCTGTGGAAGTGTGTAGAATAGTCGAGTTCTACAATTCTTGCCAATGTTGGAAGGTAACTTTTCTCAGCCAATGGCCCATTTGAGACACGCCATGTGATTTTGTACCTGATTTTGTCATGAAATACATTTACAGAAACTGCGATATTTTCTGAAAATGACGTCGAAATAAGACAAAATTTGCATTTTGTACCTGATTTTGTCATGAAATACATTTACAGAAACTGCGATATTTTCTGAAAATGACGTCGAAATAAGACAAAATTTTCATAGCAAATGCTGATAGAATTCCGCAGTTGCTATGAAAATGTTGTCATTTTTTTAACGGAAAACATCGTCAATTTTGTAAAATATTTTTCATGAGATATTGTACATGTTCTTAGGTACAAAATCACATGGCGTGCTTCATATATTATTGTAGTCATTTTGCATATTTTCTACCACAAAATTTATCTTATTTGAAAATAATAAAGAAATTGAACATATTTGGTTTACAAAGTGAATAGAAAATTGTTCATTTCACAAAAAAACTAGAAATGGACGCTTGTCGACAAGCGCATGTGTATCCCCCTCCCCAGATACACAAGTAGTTTGAAAAAAGGGTGTTCGTGTTATGCTCCGGAGACAAAATCAGTGACAGAAAAAACAAAGGGAGATAACTAGTGAGTGAGTGAATAGGGTTTAACGTCCGCTTTTCTGACATTGAGGTACAAGCCTCAGGGAGTCTACACGCAGACGGGTCAACGGGGTCGTGTCCCGTATCCACCTGTCCGAGGGGGGTAAATACCAACTTCAGAACTCAATATTTACAATCAAAATATATATTCAGTCCTGAAATTAGAACAACCTGATCTGGTGCCAGGCCCTCGCCACACCAGCATCATTTATCCCATCCCCTAAAAGTAATAGGATTAGCGCTAATCTTACTTTTATATACGAGACTCAACTCTCACATACAAGAAAGCCAAAAATGTACATGAGGGCCAAATCCGGTATAGTGGGTTCCGGAAAGTATGAACCCAATCGTTAAGCCAGTTTAGTCGCCTTTTACGACAAGCAATGGCTACTGCAGCACTATTCTCAGGATCAGTTGATCCCGCCCCGGTGCCTGCACAGGGCGGAAAGGGAGATAACTAAAAAATTAGTGATGCAAGAATTGTCATTCTTGCGTGACACACCTTTAGGGTCGTGGTCTATGCATGTGTGAAGATTCATGAAAATATTCCAAAGGGTGTTCGAGTTATGCTCCGGACACGAAATCAGTGCACGAAACAACAAAGGGAGATAACTAAGAAATTAACGACGCAAGAGTTGTCATTCTTACGTGCAACACACCTTTGGGTCGTCTTCTATGCATGTGTGAAGTTTAATAAACTAGAAAATGTGTTCATAGAACACGGATGTCCCACATATCGCTTTGATAATAAATGAGGCTAAATTCCAAGTCAAAATTTTCTTTTACCTGAGCGTTAAAGTTTTTGAAGCACCAAGTATGTGACCTTGACCATGGGCTTGGCGGGGGCAGGACGAACGTGGATTTGGCACAGGGCGGTAGAGGACCATTAGAGCAATGCATATATGAAATATGAAGCTGATCCGTGAAATAAAACAGAAATTATAAGATATTTACCTGAGCGTTAAAGTTTTTGAAGCACTAAGTATGTGATGTTAACCCTGGGCTTGGCGGGGGCGGGACGAACGTGGATTTTTTTTTGTATTTCATTTTTTTTTTATTCTCTTTGTTACATATAATACATACATGTGCATAAACAATTTTACAATTTTTGTGTACAAAATGATTGAACAATTGAACATTTTTTTTGTCTTAGTATATATGACATGTAACAACGAGTTTTTATATGATAATGTGTATGGGTGTTGTGGGTATACATGGGTGCGGGGGTTTGGGTCTTGGTTAATGCAACAAAAAAAAGAGAGAACGTTTTTGGCATTACTAGTATATATATATCTATGTGTGGGTACTTTGGTATACGTTTTGTTAGTTGAAGTGAAAAATCATTCCATTTTGTATTAAATTGCAACAGTTTATCTTTCATTGTCGCAATTGTCTCTTCAATTAAGATTGTTTTCTGTAGATACATGTTGAATGAGTTTAGTGTTGGCAGTGTTGAGCAACATTTACATTTGAATATAAAGTATTTTGCTAGAAGGATAATGAAATTAATTAGAACCGACCTTTGTTTAGATACTACGTTAATATTACAAAATGATATGTGTTCGTAATTTAGATGTGTATTGTAATTTAGTTTCGATTTCAATAATTCATATATTTCCGACCAAAATGTTTGGATAGTTTGACATTCCCAAAACATATGTTTATTTGAATCACGTTCATATTACAAAATTCACACAAGTTTGATGGTTTCAAGTTACATACAAATAGGAAGGAGTTATTTGGTATTATTCTCATTAGGTATTTGTACTGGAATGCTCTTAGTTTTGTGCTTACAGTATTTTTGATAGGTGAGATAAATATTTTCTTCCATTTAATATTTTGAATATTTAATTCATTTTCCCATTTGACAGTGTGTTTTAATATAGTTAATCGCATTGTATCGATTTGTATGTCATATAACATCTTATTGGCCATTTTATTTTTTAAAAGTTTCGAAATTAGATATTCAGGTGTGCCAGTGTCAATATTTTCTGTTTTAAGTGTTTCTTTCCATGCATCTTTGATATTACCTATTAATGTATTGTACTTTAGGAAATCTCCATTGCTTAAATTGTACAAATTCTTTAGTTCATGAAATGTATAGAAGTTTTTTGTTCTATAATCGTAAATATTTTTTATAAACATTATACCTTTATCGTGCCAATCTTTATAAAATAATGTATTGCTTTGTTTAATGTTGGTATTATGCCATAATATTTCATTTGATATGACAGGGTGTATATGTTTAAAGTTAATTTTACTCCACGATGTAATAATCTCACCTAAAAATGTATACCTTTTTATTATCTGTTTTGCATCAACTTGATTAAAATTACACTTGAACAGTAAATCACCACCATACTTGTTCAATTCATTGTTATAAGCTGTTTTCCATTGATTATGTGATCCCTTTAATCTTTTTATCCAAGATGCTTTTAATGAATGCAAAAAAGCTTGAATATTTATCATTTTTAATCCACAATTTTCGTAGTTTTGAATAATTGTTTTTCTACATATTTTATCAGGTTTTCCATCCCAAAGAAAGTCAAACATATATTTATTTATCTCTTTAATGATTTCATCAGACGGATTTTCTAGTACTGTCAGCGGATATACCAGTTTAGGGAATGCAAATGTTTTTAATACTGCTATTTTTCCAATTAGTGTTAGGTTCCATTTTTTCCAACTATTTAGGCAGTTCTGGAATGACTTAATTTTGGGTATTAGATTTAGTAGTTGCAGTTTTGTTTTATCGTTTGTAAAAGTTATTCCTAGAGTTGAGGCTTGTTCATTAGACCATGTATACAAGTTATTGTTGCACCATTTATTTGTGTTATATCTAGTTGTTCCCAATTTTAAAATAGTACATTTTCCTTTGTTTAATTTTAACCCAGATATATTTGCAAATTGTTCTAGAGTTCTAACAAGTTCTTTGAACGATTGTTCGGTGCCATCAAGTGTAAAGAAAACAGAAAGTGTAAGATATTTACCCGAGCGTTAAAGTTTTTGAAGCACTAAGTATGTGATGTTAACCCTGGGCTTGGCGGGGGCGGGACGAACGTGGATTTGGCACAGGGTAGTAGAGGACCATTAGAGCAACGCGTATATGAAATATAAAGTTGATCCGTGAATGGAAAGAAAAATTATAAGATATTTACCTGAGCATTAAAGTTTTTGAAGCACCAAGTATGTGACCTTGACCCTGGGATTGGCGGGGCAGGACGAACGTGGAATTGGCACAGGGCGGTAGAGGACCATTAGAGCAATGCGTATATGAAATATGAAGATGATCCATGAAAGAAAACAGAAAGTGTAAGATATTTACCCGAGCGTTAAAGTTTTTGAAGCACTAAGTATGTGACCTTGACCCTGGGCTTGGCGGGGGCAGGACGAACGTGGATTTGGCACAGGGCGGTAGAGGACCATTAGAGCAATGCGTATATGAAATATGAAGCTGATCCGTGAAAGAAAACAGAAATTATAAGATATTTACCCCGAGTGTTAAAAGTTTTTGAAGCACCAAGTATGTAACCTTGACCCTGGGCTTGGCGGGGGCAGGACGAACGTGGATTTGGCACAGGGCGGTAGAGGACCATTAGAGCAATGTGTATATAAAATATGAAGCTGATCCGTGAAAGAAAACAGAAATTATAAGATATTAACCCAAGCGTTAAAGTTTTTGAAGCACCAAGTATGTGACCTTGACCCTGGGCTTGGCGGGGCAGGACGAACGTGGATTTGGCACAGGGCAGTAGTGAACCATCAGAGCAATGTGTATATGAAATATGAAGCAGATCGGTCGAAGGATGAAGAAATTACGAGACATTTACCCGAGTGTTAAAGTTTTGCGACGGATGGACGGACGGACGGACGGACGGACGGACGGACGGGAGGACGGGAGGACGGGACGCACGTTCCTACGAATGAATACTTGTTGGGTTTTTACTGTATAAAAATATCCAACAAGAGTACCAACACTATCCTAACCCTACCCAATAAGATCCCCATACGCTTACAACAAGTACCCATTCGTGTGTGCGGACGGACGGACGGACAAGGGTAACACTAAATGCCCCCTCCACTATCGTGGTGGGGCATAAACATATTCCAAAGGGTGTTCGAGTTATGCTCTGGATACAAAATCAGAGCACGAAACAACAAAGGGAGATAAGTAAACAAGAATTCCGCGGAATCAGATGCCTCGCCTTGTCCCGCCTTGACCTCGAGCCTGGGCCCGAAAGCAATTTTCACTGGCCCGAACATATTATACAATTATTGACTAGTGAGCCATAGAATATCAGATTATATTCTATGGCTCACTAGTCAATAATTGTTTTATTATATGATAATAGTCTGTATATAGCACTTACGACCTTATGCTACTAGACAAAAATTGAAAAAGAATTTGAAAAAAAAAAATGAAAAAAAAGAAATGGAAAAAAAAAGTTTAAAAATTAAAAATAATAATGCTTGATACTGGAGCCCAGAATTTTTTTTTAATAGTCCTATATTTATCTACATATATCTACACAGGTCCACATAATGCCACAATATTTTCAACACAGTTTACGGAAATGTAATATACAAAAAAAAATAAAATAATAATGCTCGCTACTGTAGCCCAGAATTTTTGTTAATAGTCCTATATTTATCTACATATATCTGCACAGGTCCACATACTGCCACAATATTGTCAACACAGTTTACGGAAATGTAATAATGTACCTGTATAAATTACCTGTAATAAGTTAGTGGTCAGTTAAAAAATTGAAAAAGAATGTAAAAAATAATAATGTACAAACAAAATTAAATTTAAAAAAAAATAAAAGAATAATGCTCCCTACTGGAGCCCAGAATGTTTTTTAATAGTCCTATATTTATCTACATATCATATATACACAGGTCCACATATTGCCAGAATATTTTCAACACAGTTTACGGAAATGTAATATAATCATTTACCTGTATAAATTACCTGTAAGTTGTCAGTGGTCAGTTGCACATGCTAGCACATGCACAGGTGAATAGTCTGTATATAGCACTTACGACCTTATGCTACTAGACAAAAATTGAAAAATAATTTGAAAAAAAAAAATGGAAAAAAAAAGTTTAAAAATAATAATGCTTGCTACTGGAGCCCAGAATTTTTTTTTAATAGTCCTATATTTATCTACATATATCTGCACAGGTCCACATAATGCCACAATACTTTCAACACAGTTTACGGAAATGTAATATCCAATGTAGTAATTTACCTGTATAAATTACCAGTGGTCAAGACTGGACATTTGCACATGCTAGCACATGCAGCACATGGACAGGTGAATGGTTCTCCCAGTTTCTATTGTTCTCTCTACAGGTAAGGTGTACAGAGCACACGAGAAAAGGTGTACAGAGCAGACGAGAAAACGGGTCTTCATGCATTATTGTCCAGTTTGTAGAGTGCGCAAAACAAAAAAGGGAGATAACTAAAAAATTAGCTACGCAAGAGTTGTCATTCTTGTGCGCGACACACCTCCGGGTCGTGGTCTAATTGAATGTGTTAAGTTTCATAAAAATATTCCAAAGGGTGGTCGAGTTATGGTCAATCAGTGCGCGAAACAAAAAAGGGAGATAACTAAAAAATTAGCTATGCAAGAGTTGTCATTCTTGTGCGCGACACACCTTCGGGTCGTGGTCTATGCATGTGTGAAGTTTCATGAAAATATTCCAAAGGGTGGTGGAGTTATGCTCCGGACACGAAATCAGTGCGAGAAACAAAAATAAAAAAAGGGAGATAACTAAAAAAATTAGCTATGCAAGAGTTTGTCATTCTTGTGCGGACACACACCTTCGGGTTGTGGTCTATGCATGTGTGAAGTTTCATGAAAATATTCCAAACGGTGTTCGAGTTATGCTCCGGACAAGAAGTGTCTGCGGCGGACGCGGCGCGCTGTCAAATCCATAGTATCCCCCGACGGAGTCCGGGGGATACAATTATATTTTGATGAACTGACAAGCATTGGGTGTATGTCCATTACTGGAGATACACTTGAACCCCTTTTTAGCACTATGGTTGGGGCCCATGCAAAGCCATCGTATTATAAGTGAATTGTGCTAACCGTTATATCCATACAAACATACTAAATGAAATGGACAAATAGTATAACTGAATATTATTTGGGAGCAACGACAGTATCCTGTTATTATCAAAAATGCACCAGGGTCTAATGCTTTTGCCGAGACGAGACGGCAGTAAGCACGTCCGAGTGACGGAATGGCGACCAGCTTGGATGCACAGTCTGATCTGGGACCAAGCTGGTCGCCTTTTGTATGTGACAGTTGAATCTGGTTATACCCCTTATGTGAGTATTACGATTATTCGTATCAAAAATCGTGTTATTATGAATATTATTGAAGTGTACTGCATGTATGACTATATTTACCAGTGTAGATCCAGATATATGACTATATTTACCAGTGTAGATCCAGATCTATGACTATATTTACCAGTGTACATCCAGATTGGTCTGTGCATCCATACAATTATACAGAGCTCCAGATAAGTTTAGTATCAAAAGTATATTATATCCCTAGATTTCAAATTAAATGCGTATTTTACTTTTACAAATGTATTATTGAATTTCCTCCTTATTAAACAGGGAACAAAATTAATGATAACAAAAAAACACATTTAAAAATTCACTTATTTGAGCTGCAAAAAGCAAACAGTGTTTGCTTGTTGCAGCTCAACTAAGTAAATTTCAACTGTATTCAACAGTATTTTCACTACTCAATTTGAAAATCAATGCGTATTTTCACATTGCCGAGAGTATTTTGTACTCCCACTTTTGATAATCAGTGCGTATTCTGCTAAAATCAGTGCGTAAAATACGCCAATACGCACCTTATCTGGAGCCCTGATTATATCTGGCTGAAAAGTTTCTTTCTAAAATAAAGGAGCCTATTTAAAATCAATAGACAGTAGGACATATCCCGCAGTCATAGTGACATTTATCATGGCAGAAAGACATCTGGTATAGCTTGCAGCAAATAACTGTTTGTACCTTAATAGCCCTTAACCCTTAGACCGCTACTCACAACAATTGTCGTCTGCTGTTGCTTTATATCTTGCCTTATTTCTCAATAAAAACATGGTTTGACAGCACTTCAGAATCATTTCCAATGGAAATGATTCTGAAGTGCTGTCAAAGCATGTTGTAAATTATTCTAAAGTGCTGTTAAAGCATGTTTTTAATGATAAAAATTGGAAATAGAATATAAACAGCAGACGACAAAAAAATAATAAGATAGCGATCTAAGCGTTAATATTTGGACATATTTGTGTTTATTCCGAGAAACGTCAATACATGGTTTCCCACAAGGAGTTTCCCAAAACAAATGGTGTCTAAATATCTAAATATCTATAGTTATTATGGTAGGTCTATTTGCTAACTTCGCACTACATAATCAACAAACATATAGAATATATGAAATGAGGACACGGTTCATATCCTCCCCTTCAGCCAACCCTAACCACCTTTTTGGATGTACATGTATTTTGTTAATTTTGTGAAAACAAGTACACAATCGCTGGCTACATGTGAAGAATAAAAAACAGGAATTCCATATACTTAAATGTATGTCTAACTTTTCTTCAGAAAGAATAACATATGTGATTCTATCTCATGTTGCATGTATCTATGTTTGTTTCACACATGTAACATCCTTACCATTGACATCAAAGATAAACATACATGTACTTACAGAAAAACATAATATGGTATGTATACATTGTTTTACTTAACCCTTTCAACACCACAGACCTCTATAGAGACAATGTTTGCAAACAGTGCAGATCCAGATGAGCCGGCTCGTAACGAGCCGTCTCATCAGGATCTCCACTGTTTGTTAATAATTTTAAACGTCGTACAGATTACCCTTTTAGAAGAATGGGATAATTTGAATGAACAAAATTAATGAAATAGCGTGAAACATTGGCATGGAACATCCTATTAAGTTACTTGGTGTTGAAAGGGTTAACAAATGTATCAAGTTCAGGATATTTAAAACTTATCAGGTATCAATTGCACTTTAGTTGCCATTAAGGTATTTATAGGTAATAGATACATACACTTGACTTCAACGATAATTGCTTCATAAGGGTGATACGATATATGAATATAACATATGTGAATACTGTCTTGTTACTGTATACTATATGGAACATTGAGTTGCCATCTGCGCCATCTTTGTATGTACAAGCCATTGTACAGTTTCACCACTTTGTGAGTTTGACACATACAGCAAATAATACGACAGTAAACCAAATAAAATTTGGTGCAATACATAATAGACAGATATGACAACGGCAAGCAATAAATATTATGCCAGCAAACTATACAAAAGACGAGATATCTGAGAATTTCTCCCATCAATCTCAAAATAAATTTCAACATGTAAACTTTCCAATATGATGCACAGCCTATGTTAGTGTACACGTTACTAGACACCAGGGACAATACACTCAGGTAACTGCTTACATGTCACTGGATTTGATAGCTAATAACAGAGTACAGTAGTGGGTATATATGGTATGTGTTGTTTGGCAGGTAAAAGTGATACACTGTGCGGTTTTCTGTGTATGAAGCTATTTATAATGGTGGTTCATGTTATTGAAAACACAGGCACAAACCTGTCCAGAAAACTGACATATTTTAAGTTTGGTGTAATATAATTGACAGGAGTCCGTTCTCCTGGCTTTTCTACATGTGATTAACTACATTATATCATATGTTCTACTTCACATTTTGAGTTCTTTGTCAAGTGAGTGAATAGGGTTTAACGTCCGCTTTTCTGACATAGAGGTACAAGCCTCAGGGAGTCTACACGCAGACGGGTCAACGGGGTCGTGTCCCGTATCCACCTGTCCGAGGGGGGTAAATCCCAACTTCAGAACTCAATATTTACAATCAAAATATATATTCAGTCCTGAAATTAGAACAACCTGATCTGGTGCCAGGCCCTCGCCACACCAGCATCATTTATCCCATCCCCTAAAAGTAATAGGATTAGCGCTAATCTTACTTTTATATATGGGGCATAGCCTGACTCAACTCTCACATACAAGAAAGCCAAAAATGTACATGAGGGCCAAATCCGGTATAGTGGGTTCCGGAAAGTATGAACCCAATCGTTAAGCCAGTTTAGTCGCCTTTTACGACAAGTAATGGCTACTGCAGCACTATTCTCAGGATCAGTTGATCCCGCCCCGGTGCCTGCACGGGGCTAGAGTTCTTTGTCAAACGACAGAACGGGTGAAACTGGCTGATGGCTGGAACACAAAGATGGCCAACTTAGCCACTCCATGTGCCGTATAGGATACAGTAACGAGGCAGTGTTTACATTATGTTATATATATATATATATTCCATCACATTTACGAAGCAATTATCTTTGAATGAAACGATGATCAAGTATATAGTTGGTCCTGAAAGTCATAAACCAAATTCATTTCATTTTCTCAGCATATGGGCATGGAAGGTCCTAGAGCCAATTCCCGCCCTAAAATATAATCATGGACCCGAACTGATTTTCTCAGCAAAGAAGGACTAACAATAAAAATACAGTTATGTTTATGCAATTTTTATACTTCTATTATGGCCAGTTTATAGTATACAATACATGTATATTTTTGTATTGAAGGAAATGCTGAACATGGTGTTGTTACAGAGATATAAGCAATTTGGTTAATAATTAGCGAAGCATTAAGATGATTAACAACGAAAAAGTAATGTCCCCTGACTTGTCACAGGGGCAATAAAAGGTATGAATTTGAATGCAACAAAGTGAGTAAAATGAGAAGGCTGTCAGTTTTCTAATTCCTCAGGAAAGGAAGATTTTTTTCAAAACTTATCAATAATAGCTGTTAAAGAATG
Organism: Conchocele bisecta; assembly: GCA_029237695.1. NCBI lineage: Eukaryota > Metazoa > Mollusca > Bivalvia > Lucinida > Thyasiridae > Conchocele > Conchocele bisecta. Next base: position 27,963,719 of record CM055271.1, on the reverse strand, counting down.
CAGAATAAAATCAATAAATATTATTTAAACAATAATTCCGCCACGGAAGCGATGTCGCGCCTGCCGAGGCATTTGACCATAACATGGTCATGGGCATGTGCTAAAGTAACCATCACAAAAAACGTTAGCGAAAGCGAAATATGAAAAAGGTCAAGGAAACTTTTTTGAAAAAAAAAATGGCTAAGTGTTTCCACAACCATGTGAAGGTCAAAAAGGTCTAGGTCATGTTAATGGTGGCATGAGTGTGTTCCAAATGCTCACATGTATCAAGTGTCCAAATATTGAAGCAATCCATCAAGTAATATTAAGTTATACGATGATGAAGAAACTTGTACAAACTTTTTGACGCAAAAAATGGCTAAGTGTTTCCGCAAAAATGTGAAGGTACAAAAGGTCAAGATCATGTTAATGGGGGCACGAGTGTGTTCTGAATGTTAACATATATCAAATGTCCAAATATTGAAGCAATCCGTCAAGTAATATTAAAATTATATGATGACTAAGCTTGCACAACTTTTGGACATTTCAGACGACGGAAAAATCGGTGACTACAGTCGCGACTTCTGCTGAAGCAGGCGCGACAATAAACTATAACCTTTCATCTTACTATTAATTAAACACATATTCACCACATCCAGCAACAATTTAAGGTTGACATTATGTTATTTGATCTCAAAAGTGCTTTAGCCATATATCTGCAGGTTCACAAAAAAAATGACATCTTTGAATTTCCCTGATTTTTCCCTGACGAGTGGGAACCCTGTTCCTGATCTGTTAGTAAACTCCCGACTTTTCCAGCCACAGCGACATTTATAGAAAACATCAGTTTTTGCCCATACCAACAACATTGGCTAGCCAAGCACATATTGAACATATTCAATTAATTACAAACATGGTTGAATCACAAACTTTACAATGATATAAAATGACAAGCAATTAGGCATATTATCACGAGTGAAAGACGGGACATGATCGTTATATTTTCACATCAACAACAACAACAACAACAACAACAAATTGAACCACAATTCGGGCAAACAATAAGCCCTGATTTATCAGATTGTGGGTAACAAAGTGAAAGTGAATGGGTTTAACGACCCAGCAACAGCCAAGGTCATATAGAGGCAGGACTACAGTTTAAAGTATTGTTCATGCATAGGGTGAGGAAAAAGATTGTGGGTCAAATATTTTTGGATTAACCCTTAGAACGTGGGAAGCAAAAATTGTTGTCCGTCTTTATTCTCATTAAAAACATGGTTCGGCAGCACTTTGAAAATAAAAGACAACCAGCAGACGACAAATTTTTTTTTTTAATTCAGCTTAAGGGTTAAAAATCCCAAACATTACGTTACTACTTATCGCTATTGTCGGTACCGCCTCCCGGTCTACCGCGACCTAGCACCATATGTTGGAACATAGGCAGCAGGCCGGGAACCGAGCCCGCACTATTCCCCTGCAGCGCCTGCCCGCGCCCGACAGGCGACGCTATACCGCCCCCGCCCATATTCGGGTTCAACATTCCCCGCAGCTGTAACGCCTGAATGTTCTGCAGGTTCTGCAACATTGCCGGGTTCAACATTGGATTCACAGCCGGGAGTAGCCCGCTACTTAGCTGGGATTGTAACGTAGTCAATGACGGCGGGTTTTGAACTGCGGATGTCTGGCTCCCAGCCTGGGATTGGGTGAGCAGGAGAGGGTTTATGAAACTCTGCTGCTGTGTGAAGTTTAAATTGTTCACTCCCATCATGCCATAGTGACCTCCTGTGGGCTGGGAGCCGGCGGTTCCAGCTACACTGGTTCTCGGACTCTGGATGATGTTGGCCGTGGCAATCGGCTGCAAGTAGATGTGTTTGAATGTGGTACAACGTCCATTTAACAACAGCAACAGACGGGTGACCGGGTAGAATTGAGCATTCAACTTACACTATTTACATTTCTGTAGCCTATTTCACCAACATTGCAAAGCATACTTTTCTAGCAAAGTATACTTTGAGGGAGAAATTTTCAATTTTAGGATAAATTTATTAATTTTTATTATACTGAATTTATTACATTATCACAGCCATTATGGCTGTGATAATGTAATAAATTCAGTATAATAATTCTGCATACTTTTAATCATGAAATATATGCATTTGTAAGTTCTATTTGAAATAATGCATTTCAGGAAAAATAAATGATTACTCCCTCAAAGTATACTTTGCTAGAAAAGTATACTTTGCAATTTTGATGAAATCGGCTACAGATCTAAAACCACAATATCATGATCTGTAGCCTATTTCACCAACGTTGCAAAGTATACTTGTCTAGCAAAGTATACTTTGAGGGAGAAATTTTCAATTTAAGGATAAATTTATTAATTTTTATTATACTGAATTTATTACATTATCACAGCCATTTTAGCCATTTTGGCTGTGATAATGTAATAAATTCAGTATAATAATTCTGCATATTTGAAATCATCAAATATATGCAATCGTTAGTTCTATATGAAATAATGTATTTCAGGAAAAATAAAAGATTACTCCCTCAAAGTACACTTTGCTAGAAAAGTATACGTTGCAATGTTGGTGTTTTTTGGATCGGCAAACGATCACAATTGGACGAACTTTGTATGGTTGGAGTCTCTAATGTATATGATCATGGTGTACGACTTTATTTTGAGCTGGCGATCAGCTATCGGCCAAATATGACCGATAATCCAGCCGGACGGCCTCCGATTCTGTGTGAGATTCTTTCATACACGCAACTTTCGCTTTGGATGGGGTAATCAAAACGCGAATAACTCAATAAATACTTGAAACAGCGATTTGAAGTGAGTATATTCACACACCTAATACCTTTATCGATTGCCAGAGACATATTTCATACATTTAATCGATGTTTATTGTGTTTGTGCGAGCCGGAAAAAAGAGGGCTCTTTCTATAATAGCGCTATTTATGCTCACCTTGAATTAACGTATAGTACTGTACGAGACCAAGTGGGTGGGGTAATGGGATTTTTTTTAATAGGCATTTTTTTGGTGTCATAGGTCCGAGTCTTCCACCTGTGCGTCCCACTGGTCAATTTAGGCCGTTTGCAGGAGAACAGAAACAATATAGACACAGAGTAGACACAAACCTTAGTTGTGGCGGCAAATATATCCTGTATAGCCCTTTGTGTGGCAGCACTCTGGTCAGTACCCGGCACACAACCCTCGCCAGGTGGCGCCACCTCTCCCAGTCGGTTCCCGGCTGCAAACATGGAGGTTACGAGGTTGTGACTGGAAATGAGGCTAGTGGCATTGACGGCCAGTCTAACCCCTGATATGTGATTGTGACTGGAGATATGTGGCAGATGACATTTGTGGCGAGTCTAGCTCCTGTAGCTGATTTCACGAACATGGCAAAGTATACTTATCTAGCAAAGTATACTTTGAGGGAGAAATTTTCAATTTTAGGATAAATTTATTAACTTTTATTATACTGACTTTATTACATTATCACAGCCAATTTGGCTGTGATAATGTAATAAATTCAGTATAATAATTCTGCATACTTTTAATCATCAAATATATGCAGTCTATATGACATAATGCATTTCGGGAAAAATAAATGATTACTCCCTCAAAGTATACTTTGCAATGTTGGTGAAATAGGCTACCGATATGAGACGGTGACTGGAAAAATGAGGTTTATCATTTTATGACATTTGTGTCCAGTCTAGTTCCAAACTGAAGACATAGGGACAAGGGCATTTGTGGCCAAACTCGTGACCTGTGGTATCTGATTGATTCAATGGTGAACAAAGCAGACCCTGATCACACTGGGTCAAAATCTCACTGTGTCATAGCATGACAATATATTCAATTAGGACGATACAAATGATCCATTGGGACCAACGAAGACATAATTATAGCGGATTTGGGCACAGAAATTACTGGCCAATTAAATTCCGCTACCCACCTGTGTTAGCAGTGAATAGGTCAGTTATGTTCTGGCTCCCGGCAGTATTGGAGGTTTTCTGTTTACCTTCTGTTTTGGATGCTGGCTTCTCTGTCGTCATGGAACCAATACCTATAAATAGAACCAGTGCCTATAAATAGAACCAGTACCTATAAATATTGGGAGGGAAAAGGCAAGCAGACTTTAACCCTTTCAACACTACAGACCAGTATAGTGCTATTGGCAAACAGTGTAGATCCAGATGAGACGGCTCGTCTCATCAGGATCTACACTTTTTGCAAATAATTTTCATATTTTTGAAAACAAAAACACCCCCCTTTTAATAAATGGACTAGTCTGAAAATCATTTTGTGACAATTGGATAGGTGATAACATATCAAAATCTATTCCAGTTACTTAATAGGGGTGAAAGGGTTAAATGGGTTTATATACGGTAGAGGGGGCAAATAAGTTGTATCTGACCTTGTGGTTGAAGGGCATCGACATGTTGCAAGGTCCAGGAAGCTACATCTACAGTAAGCTGCTTCTGACCTTGAGGTTAAAGGTCATCGCAACTATGTGTCAAGGTCGTGACCTCCACAAAGTTATAGTACAGCAAGTTTCGTAAATGACCTTGAAGTTGAAGGTCATCTCCAGTAAGTTGTTACATCCACAGTAAGTTGCTTCAGACCTTGAGCATGAAGGTCGCTAAGGTCGCTTAGCCTCAATTTCAAAGTCGTGATCTGCACAAAGTTACATTTACAGGAAGTATTATATTGACCTTGATGTTGAAGGTCATCAAGACTCTGCTTCAAGGTTGTGATCTCCACAGTTACATTTACCGGAAGTTTTATAACTGACCTTGATGTTGAAGGTCATCGAGACTCTGTTTCAAGGTCGTGATCTCCTCCTCACAGTGATCGAGTTCGTTCACCGTCTCCTCCGTCGGCTCGCTCATCAGCTTCTGCAGGATCCGCTTCCTGTACACGGAAAAGGCGGGAAAATCAGTGTCGTCTCATGTATTTGAACACTTTTGTTTATCAACAAAATATGTTTCCATGAGAATTTTGTTGTGCTGACAAGACAAGGAGGCTATCCATTGTACAATAATTGGATATGATTGTGTGAGTGGGCTTACCGTTTAAACTGTAAGGCATGTAGTGCGATTTGTCGTTCCTCCCTCGATAACTCAACATCGTCACCTTCATCTATCTGGGGAGGTTCATCCACCTCTGTTCCCGCATCACCGGTCTGCTGCAACAGGTTCATTTAGTAATTGATTTGATGTTCCCCCGAGCCTATTTCAGAATGGTGCCGCGCATTGCCTGGATTTGGTGTAGCCAAATTTTTTTTATTTTCTTTTGAAACATTATTCCGATTTGCTCGACAAAATTACATGCATTATCATTATTCAACCAACATTTTAAAAATAAACTCCAAATATCATTTTTTACCGGCATTTAACTTTGTTATGACGATGCAATTAAGTACTATTAATGTGCCCCGTTTCAAAGTTTACACTAAATGTGCTCTTTTTTCTGGCCTTACCATGTCCCTTTTTAATCCTGGGGGAAACACGATTTGTTCTAATACCAGTAGCCTATTTCACCAACATTGCAAAGTATACTTTTCTAGCAAAGTATACTTTGAGGGCGAAATTTTCAATTTTAGTATAAATTTATTAATTTTTATTATACTGAATTTATTACATTATCACAGTCATTGTGGCTGTGATAATGTAATAAATTCAGTATAATAATTCTGCATGCTTTTAATCATCAAATATATGCAGTCGTTCTATACGAAATAATGCATTTCAGAAAAAATAAATGATTACTCCCTCAAAGTATATTTTGCTATGTTGGTGAAATCGGCTACAGATAGCCAACGTCCACATGTCAAGCCTGTCGTGGCATTTGAATGAACTTACCTTCCAGTAAGGACCGTTGGGGTCAAACCTCTTGGTGAGTTCTTCAATCGCCTCAATCAGTTCAGTGGACGCGTGATTGAAGGCCCGCAGTATTGCCGGAACACTGAAGGATAAACATCCTTAACCCTTAGACTGCGATCTTATTTTTTTTGTCGTCTGCTGTTTATTTTCTATTTTCCAGTTTTATCATCAAAAACATACTTTAACAGCACTTTACAATAATTTACAACATGCTTTGACAGCACTTCGGAATCATTTCCATTGGATTGGGAATGATTCTGAAGTGCTGTCAAACCATGTTTTTATTGAGAAATAAGGCAAGATATAAAAGCAACAGCAGACGGCAATTGTTGTGAGTAGCAGTCTAAGGGTTAATTTTACAAACTATTGCGAGCATTTTATATTAATCTCTGTACAGACGTTTTTTTTCAAAAAGTGAAAGTTAAAAAGGGTTTAACGTCCCACCAACAGCTAGGGTCATATAGAGACGAGACCACAGTTTAAAGTCTCATCCGACAGACCAGTGGGATGGAAATACTAACAAAATATTTTTGATGCCCAATGCGAGGTTTGAACCCACAACCTCCAGATTGGAAGTCAGGTGTTCTAACTCCCCCTAGGCCTCAATCCATCCCTATGGTGATTTTTATAACAACCAACAGAGAATACCAGTATCAATTCCAAAAGGTTAACTTAGTAGTAGTAGCATTGCAAGTCTTACATATCACCCGTTCTGAAAATATCACGTGCAACTGCCGACCATCTTGTGTACGGTATATCACAGAGTTAGACTGAGCATAAGCACAGCAGCAAACATGGAAGCAGTACTGTAGCCGATTTCATCAAAAATTGCAAAGTATACTTTCCTAGCAAAGTATACTTTGAGGGAGCAATCATTGATTTTTCCGAAATGCATTATTTCATGCAGAACTAACGATTGCATATATTTGATGATTAAAACTATGCAGAATTATTATACTGAATTTATTACATTATCACAGCCAAAATTGGCTGTGATAATGTAATAAATTCAGTATAATAAAAATTAATAAATTTATTCTAAAATTGAAAATTTCTCCCTCAAAGTATACTTTGCAATGTTGATGAAATAGACCCCTGATCACCAAATACCTTGTCCATAGCAGTATAATTTGCCTATTTATTGTACTACGCCTTGGATGAGTATAGATTCAGACGGGCAATATGACACAATATTGACTTTGTACAAGCACAATAACGACATCATCCCAACATAAAGAAGTAGAAATTTGTTAATAACTTGACAATTACTGGACCGATTTTCAAAATCTAACTTTTGTTTTCTTAGTTCGGTCATTACCAATCCCTAGGAGTATATTCGTTTTGTTATCGACTCCGCCTGGAATCGCCGCCATATTGATTAGTGCCGTGAATGGGAAAAAATATCCGGCAAGGCTCAAGCATTTCTTTATTTCTCATCAGAAGTATATGTTGTGACCACTCATTTGAACCGTCTCGCCGAGACGGTTCAAACGAGTGGTCACAACATATACTTTGGTTCAGAAATAAGGAAAATAGATAGAGAATAGTAGGTTAGTGCCATGAATGGGAAAAAATATCTGACAAGGCTCAGGAAACGGGATGGGCGAGGCTCTGCCGAGCCTTGCCGGATATTTTTTCCCATTCACGGCACTAACTTACTATTCTATTTATCCTGTCAACACCTTCAAATGGCTGCAAAATGCAAAAATTGTATTGACTGGATATCAAAAATGTTTCACGGCACCGTGTTTCACGGCACATACGCACTGTGTTGATGGGATAAATGGGCTCACATTATCCGTCAAGCTGACCAATCAAAACACAAGAAATTTATCTGTGGAATGACAACCTGTGTTATTACGCTGCAAAAGCCAATTTATGTAAGAATTTTGTGTGATGGACACGACACCAGTGCCTGTGGCAGATGTCGACAGCGGGGCATAGCTACATACTGACCTGTTGAGAGTGTACAGAGAAATGAACTGCTTGGAAGTGTGGTGGGCCGCCCGCAGGGACTTCACATTGTATCTGAAATAGAAACCGGGCAATTGGTCATGTGTCGCTGTGATTCATTGGAGAAATGGGGCTTATGGAGTTTGTTACCAGTGTAGCTCCTGATGCAATTCAAGCAAATATCAAAACTAATTATTAATCTAATTATGAAAATATCTACATCATTCTTTAAATGTTTAATAACAGTAATACATGGGTCTAGAGACCAGGGGGCCGTTTCACTAAACTTCGTACGACTAAAATGTTCGTAAGTGCAAAATTATGATAAATTTCACATTAACAATGTTTTCTTGTAAATAATTATTGGATTTACATTTATTGAGCATAGGCTGCATATGCAGCCTATGCTCAATAAATGTAAATCCATAAATCTACATTTACAGACGATCTTAAATTGGAACTTACTAAACATTTTAGTCGTAAGAAGTTTAGTGAAACGGGCCCCTGATAACGTCTACCCCGCCCGGAGGGTTGGGCAACGTTAGTTTTGACACTTTTCTGGACAGGACTGTTTCCCAAAATGAATATGTGTCAATCTCACAATATTTGGGGCAGCATTTTTCCGCATAGCAGTCAAGCGGGAAAAGGGTGCACATGTTTTATCAATCTAGTACATGTATATATTACTAGATCTATGACTGTTTTTCAGGAATTGGAAATTTTTTTCCCCGAACATTTCGGCAGAACACCACTCAACACTCCACTGACCACCCCACAACTGTCGCAAGTGATCGAGTCTGAGGGGGAAGAGGTTGATGACGACGGAGACACAGCGGCCATGTTGGACCTGGATGGTCGTGCCAGGCGCTTCCTGGACGATTGTTTAGGAACCGCAGACTTTCCAGTCTACACACAGCAGTGATGACAGCGATGGTGCGGTACAGGGGCCCAGCGTAGCATTATCGGACGGCGACCCAGATGTAGTGAAAATACAACAACTGAACGTAAATGGGTGTGGGTGTCGTCACAATTGTCAATCTATGTTTGAAGAAAGTGTTTTATTTATTCAAAAATGTGCTAGATGTAAAGGAAATGGAGAAAACAGACAAGGAGATGTATGTCATGGCAACGTTAATAACGTGAAATAAAGAGAGGGAAAAAGCAACAACGACATAAGGAGTGAATACAAATTGCTTGGAAGAAAAGTGTGCAAGAAAGTGTTCATGTTGGCATTCAACATTGGGAAATACAGTTTGAGGAATGTTGTAGCACACACCAACGAACACGGTGCTGTTGCAAGAACACACACAAACACTAGAAGAAAGCCCGCACATTCGCTTGTGTTTATTGATGTAAGAAACGTTGTACAGTTTATAATTAACTATGCTGAAGAATGTGGATTACCACAGCCCACCACACCTCGAAGGAGAGACAACACGCCTTCACTATACCTAATCAGTCAAACAATAAGAGCTACATGAAAAATTAGTTGCGAGCTGTGCGGAATCAGTTGACCGTAGTGCGGTTAAAACATCCACATTCAACAACATCTGGAGAGTGTCTGCCACATATCAAGATCGCAAAATCGAGAGACGATGTGTGTGCTGTTTGTGAAAACATTAGGAAAAGAATCATGGACGCTGTAACAGAAGAAAAAGTTACTGCGACACAGACAACCGTTGTATAAACAAGCAAGATTACAGAGCTCCAGTTAAGGTGCGTAATTTGGAGGTAAATTTCTTATTTCTCCATCAAAAATGGCAAGTTGGGAGTGCTTTAGAATCGTCTCAATGAGACGATTCTAAAGGACTCCCAACTTGCCATTTTTGATGAAGAACTAAACAAATTTCACCCCAAGTTGGTCAAATTACGCACCTTAACTGGAGCTCTGTATAAATGATTGAGATCAGCTCACGACGACAACTCTGAGGACAAGTATGTTCACTATAGTCCGTAGACTATAACTTGCTACTTGTTTACAAACTGGTCATAAACAAAACACAGAATAGGTGAGACAGGTAAATATACCTGTGCCTGCATTCCTTTTCAATAGTGATTTTGAGATTTGTCATTAAGTCTTATGTAGTCGAGAGGTTAGAGCGATGGATATCAATGATGTCGGTAGTGAGTTCGAATCTTAGTTTTTCATACATATAGTCTAGATATATTTTTATTTGTTTATATCTTATTATATATTTATTATTTGTATGTGTTGCTTTTACAAATTAAATTAACTTCTGCATGAGGTATTCTACATGAGGAAAGTTAGTCTCACTTATAACTAAATACAGTCGAACCTCAGCAGTCACCACCGTTAAGCGGCCACTTCAAATTCCTCCCGCGCATTTTTGCTATATAAAACGCTTTCATTCAATGGTCACTCGTCTAACGCGGCCAGCGGTCATTAATTATCGTCCCAAACTAGTGATTTCATTAAACGGTCACTGCTAATCCTGATGTCAATGTACCCTGCGGCGGTCGTTACCGAAGCGCGAATTAACAATGATGTCGGTAGTCAATGCGGGTAATTAAAACACCAAACACGTCGCCACGTCGGCGATATTGAGAGGGTATGTTTCACAGGTGCAAATTTTAATAATGGTGTTTGTGACAATTAAATGTATTAATCAATTAGTTAATCTGTTAATTCTATTGGTCAAGTTCACGTAATGCTGATAAATTTTATTTGTCAATGTCACGAAATAGCTATTATAAAATTTAACACGTTTCGTATTCACTTTCACTTATAAAGTTTTTCCTAGAACCTATTAACTTCGGTTGGATTTATAGTGATTTATTAGAGCATATTAACTTCGGTCAGATTTACAGTTCCCGTGTCTAAAGTGTGAAAATGCCTCCAAAACGTAAGTGCTTAACTTTAGAAGAACGCGTGCGTGCTGTGAAACTGTTTGAATCGGGCAAGAGCACCCGGGTAGTTGCTGATCAGATGGGTGTCGGAAGAACGCAGATTCAGAATGCGGTGAAAAGAAAACGCGAAATTATGGAAGATTATGAGGCCAACGAAAACTGCGAGAGTAAACGACTTCGACGCGCCACCGAATACGACGACGTGAATGACTTAACTCACGAGTGGTTTTTAGACGCTACCGCCCATAAAGTCAATGTCTCGGGGCCATTACTACAGGAGAAGACTTTGAAATTCGCCAGCGACCTGAAACTGGGTATGAGTGGAGAACGTGGGACTGTCAACATGGACACGGTCAGCGACTGGAAACAGAAACTACCGACTCTCTGTGAGGGATACCAGCCTTGTGACATTTTTAATATGGACAAGACTTTTCTTTCACGACACAACCAAATCAACGTACTACACCAAGGGAGAGACGTGTACTGGAGGCAAACGCTCGAAAGAACGCATCACGTGGCTCTTTGTGCCTCCATGACTGTGGTATGTATAGATATCCGGTTTCCCTAATCACTGTCATTTTAATAATGACCATGTGAATACACATGTGGTCCGAGATCGTCTTGACGCGAGTAGCTCGTGTTGCCTGAACAGTCGGCGTATTATTGAAAGAACAGCCTATCGCATCCGGGTTCTTGCACCATTGTGTCGATTCTTATTTTCTATAGGTTACCCACACAAATGTTGTAAAAAGGAACAGCCCATTGTCAATTACCAAATTGACAAAACACGAATAGCTGATATAATTGGTGTGTATTGCCCAGGACCGAGTGTAACCGGCTCAAATATAATTTAAGCAAATGGCCTCATATGTCAGACTTATTGACTGCTTTTGCTGACATTGCCGATGCATTATTTACATACACAATTGGAAATTAATCCAAATTCGACTCGACCAATACCCGACAAAAAACACACACATTTCGCATAACTTATCCCACACAATTTCCGATTATACCACATTATGCCCTATTATCTATTACAATAAGTTGTCTACAATACGAGTCTTGCATGCTAAGTTGATGCTACCTGTAACATCTGTAATGATTTTACTCTAGTAAAAAGAAAATGCATTATGTTGCAGGGGAGAAGATTACCCCCCTCGTGATTGGAAAGTCCCAGAATCTGCGCTGCTTCAGTAAGATTAAGAAGGAGCGTCTCCCCGTACGCTACTACGCGAACAAAAAAGCATGGATGACTGGCGCACTTATGTTGGACTGGTTGAAGTGGTTGGACAGGAAGATGGAATTCCAGGGACGCAAGATTCTTCTTTTTGTGGACAATGCCCCATCCCACCCGCACTGTAATCTCCGTAACGTCAAGTTTCAGTTTCTCCCCGCCAACACCACATCAGTATGTCAGCCAATGGACCAGGGGATTATTCAGACCCTCAAACTCAAATACCGGAAGCGTCAACTCCAGCAATTGATCAACGAGATGGACAATCAGCCTACTAAGACCGGCATTGACCGGTTACGCGACGTGAATGTGCTACAGGCCATCTATTGGATTGGTTCAGCATGGAAAGAGGTGTCCCCTGATACCATCGCGAAGTGTTTCGCCAATTCTGGGTTCAGTGAGTTCAGTGCCAGTGTTTAGATTGAAGCAAGTGATTCGGTTAGTGTGTCTGTGATGAAGACGACTTCCCACTCGCTGTGCACAAAATGTCCAAGGAGCTGTTCGGTGTCCAGATTCAGGAGCTTCTCGACATTGATAACGACTTCCACACCTGCGATTCAAACATGGCGGATTGGGACAGGAATGCTGCCGACATCCTGAATGACTGTGGCGACACTGAGCCAGAGCCAGAGGATGCTGAGAAGCCTGTAGTTGAGACTACCCCTGTAACGTTTGCTGTTGCTGCTGAGTGCATCCGCATGCTGAAGGACTTTGCGGTACAGAAAGGCAAGTGCACAATGTTAGACCATGTGATGGAAATGCAGGACTTTCTGGCCCAGATGAGGATGGACAGCGACGTTCGCCAGACAACGAGTGATTTTTGTAAGTGATTTTTATTAGTCAATAAAAGTGATTAGATCAGAATTTTTAGTCCAGTGTTTGTCAGAAAAAACATCAACTGCCAAACCACAAACGGAGACTCAAACATCGGAGACTCAAACATAATGATTGCTTGATTATCACATCAATTTAGTGCTTGGGATTAGCAGTTGCAGTAGGCTGTAAAATAACAACAAAAACATGAACATTGGTGGTGTTTTTATTTGTTGATAGATTTTTTATTTCATTAAATGATATAATTCAACTAAATATTTGTTACTTGTTAAGAAATCCACTCATTACATGTTCAGGTTCAATTTTGAAAATATTAAATAAATATAAAGATACACATTTATATTGCATTAAAACATACATATTTAATCAATATGGTACTCTAAATTTAATCATTAATATTATTTATTACATTTGTATTATTATTTAACCATTATACATTTTGAAGTAAACATATATGTCTATGTTATCTTTATCTTCAATTTTCAAAATTTACCTGAAATGTACCTGAAAACACAACCCTCTATTAAGAGGTCACCTCTGTTAAGCAGCCAGTTTTGTCACTTCCCTTGGGTTGCTGCTTAAGACAGGTTTGACTGTACACATTTCATTGGTGTCCATCTGAGACATGCCGGCAGAACATGAAGAATCTGGTAGTATGTTCTCGGCAATCATATTAAACTTTATGTTTAAACGTGACTTAACTGTGCTGTAGATCTGTGTAGTCCCATATCAACCAGCGTATGTGTGCTATTATTGTTGGGGGCACTACATTACATAATGTCCTGTATCGTTATGGCGGATTGCACATGACCATACTCGTTTAATATTATTGAAAACAAATTTATTCAAACACATTACGTCCAGCGACCTGTAAATGCAATTATTTTCGTGTAAGCAGGCGCGGATCGAGGATTTCGGGTTAGGGGGGGGGGCGTAACTATTTTGCAATACTTGACTATATTATCGGAGCTCGGGATAGGGCTAGGGGGTCCGGCATTTCTACATCTACGTGCCTTGTAACTTGTAAAAAATCTTTACTCGGCGAATTTTAAGGGGGGGCGCGCGCCGGGTTCCCCCCGCTGAATCCGCCCATGGCAAGTACATATTTATATAATATAAGCGCTGAACTCAAAGGTTCTAAGATTACAGACACGTATTGTAATTTGTTTCAGGACAAAAACAAAAACCAATATGTCATTGGATACTTCATGTGGCGAGTTATGACTGGGAAGCACAAACAGATGGAGTACTTGATGCAAGGTCCGGGTCATTCATGTTGCTTGGTCGATGGTGGCTTCGCCTCATTAAAGAAGCTGTACCGACGGACGGACTGTGACTCCCTCGACCAACTGGACGAAGTTGTCAACTGGTCATCGACAACAAACGATGCAGTCCGGTACACGACGTGGCAGTGGCGGGATTGGACCTTGTACCAGTGTTCCATTCAATACCGGGCATAAGGCATAAGTGTTTTAAAATTTCTTATAGTTGATTATGGGTATGTACATGTTTTTCAATAGGGTGTGAACATGTTTATTTAAACATGTACAAGAATAATTCCAGCACAAAAATATTTACACAATTCCCTAAAATTTGATTGGTCCGTAGCAAGTCTCTGTCCAAAATTTATATCCCATGCCAAACTACTTTCCGTAACCGTGAGGCGCAGTTAAAATAATTCTTAAGAAAACGAAAAATAAACACATTTTCTTGATGAATTTATTTCAAATGCTGGAATTATAAGGAATGAATGGCCTTTTTGTGGTATTTATCGGGGATATAAACTTGGAAAAGTCGCGGGAATACTGGACGAAGGCCGGATTCCGGCCTTCGTCCAGTATTCCCACGACTTTTCCAAGTTTATTAGAGTTACAGATGGCAGAAACATGTTACTCCTGTGTGTACACAATCACGGGGAAGTACACGAGGAACATTGGAAAAGTTATCGCTTGCCATTCATCGTGGGTCTGCATCCATAAAAAAGAATTCATGAATACACAAACGGTTGTTTGTTAGAGTTCCAGATGGCAGAAACATGTTACTCCCGATGATCAAACATTTGTTGTTCATTTCAGGCAATACCAATACGTCCGGATGTCGGCAGACCCGCCGGGTGTTGTGCTCCTGAAGGCGAGTTCTGGCGCTGAGGAGACCAGAGTGGACATACTCAAACAGAAAGACTGTGGCTTTGGAGCCGATTCCATACCAAGCATACTGCTAGCTGGCCGTTTCACCACAGGACTATTAATACCGGGTACTGCGGCCATTCGTATGACACATGTAGCCTATTTCACCAAAATTGCAAAGTATACTTATCTTGCTAAGTACACTTTGAGGGAGAAATTTTCAATTTAAGGTTACATTTATTAATTTTTATTATACTGAATTTATTACATTATCACAGCCATTTTGGCTGTGATAATTTAATAAATTCAGTATAATAATTCTGCATACTTTTAATCATCAAATATATGAAATAATTGCGTTTTGGGGAAAATAAATTATAAGTCACGACAGACGAAAAGTGTTAATTATAGCTCACTTGGGTCAGGCGTGCTCAAAATGAAAGGAGTTATTCACGTACGCACGCATGTAAGTATGCATGTACATGGGCTAACGTTATATCCCCTCTTGCCTATCAGCAATGGGATAATAAACCAGGGTAATCAGAAAATAAAACACCAACAACACACATCTGGAGGTCAGCCGAATGGGAGGGGTTGTCGTTACAGTGTCAACCATAATATTTTTATCGTAACTAGACTTGCTAGAAAGCGAGGGCTTACGCATATGGGTTACTCACGTGTGGAGGTCAGCAAAGAGGGCAGGGTAGTCGTCGCTGCTGACCGTCAACTTCTTTGCGTCCAGTCCTTTCATCTGCAGCTGCCACAAACATGTGACATGACATGACAATTAACACAGTTAACCCATTATTGGCCAGATACAATTAGGGCAAATCCAGAAATAATTGTAAGGTGAAGAGAAAGGCACTTTTTTAAAAAACCTATGACCCATGTACCGTAATTAAATTAACTAAGTTCTTTTTCGCTATTTTCTCTATTTCTCTTCGAAAGTATATGTTCTTACCACTCATATGAACTATCTCACTGTCCACTGACGTAGGTGAGATGTCGTTTTTGCGAAGAATCGATTTCCGTGTCGGTAATTGATTCTTCGCAAGTGACATAAGCATGTGCCCAACTCCCGGGACCACATAATGCAGATAGACACAATCAATTTATAACATTCCATGACCTCCATGATCGGATACAACACCGACCCACCATAGAGGACGAGATGTCTTCCTCCCAGAGCAGACTGGAGACCTCGGCAGACACGTAGGGTGATGATTGAACTCACAACCTCCGGTAATAAAGTCCAATGCCATATCCGCTAGGCCACGGCCCATCCCTGAGTATAAAACTAATGACCGACTCACCATAGAGGACAAGATGTCTTCCTCCCAGAGCAGACTGGAGATCTCGGCAGACACAACGTACGCGGTCTGGTCCAGGTTGATCAGGTGGATGACGTGCTCCTTCGTCAGCTGGATCCTGGGGCATATTTGAATTATTGGTGTTTAATGGCCTATCAACAGCTACGCTCATTTAAAGCCGGGCATGGGTTAGATCCCACATGTAACCTACTGCATTGGGGGAAACTTCCAAAATCAGAACGGAATATTTACATTGAGATAAATATTCAACCCAACAATATAGTGAAATAAATTTTTGAGAAAAAATAATCCCTATTTTCTTTATTGCAACTCGAAAGTATATGTTGTTACCGCTTGTTGGAACCGTCTCGATGAGACGGTTCAAACGAGTGGTAACAACATGTATATTTATGGAGAAGTAAACAAAATAATGAGATTTTTTCAACAATATTTTTGTATCTTTAGACGTCACATGGGTTAATTTCTTGCATTTCAACTAGTAGTTTACACAAATGTAATGGTTCTGGAGTAAACTTCATTATGGCCTGCCTCTGGAAATTAATTTGCACAAACCGTGTCCATTTTAGGAAAATGAAAGAAGTAGTAATAAAGTGGGTACGTTTTGATCACTAGTAATTTAACTCGAGATCGTAATTTTAATTAAAACACGGGTGCATCATTATTTAGAAGAATTGTCCAGATGCTTTTTAACTTTATTAAACGTTTCCAATACACAGATTCATTTTGCAGTGGCTATGTATGCAGCAGCGTCTTGGAAACTGTTTTAATTCAGTATATTTGCTGATTATTATTAGCGCAAGTGTACGCTGACCGTCGTAAAAAGTTTGTAGTTAACGCAGTACACTTCCAGCGACACGCCTTGCACAAATTGCATCTGGTGATAATGCCCTTACTAAAAAACACGAGGCACAATGTCAGCAGAACGAGACCGTGGTCTGTTTTAGGAGCGAGTTAAAACTATCCGCCGAGCGGATAGCAAGCAACTGTCTAGACGTCCAATTGTCTAGTACAGGGATGCTGTAATTGATCAATATCCCGGTTTCTAATGTAAACATTAAAAACATCATTTCCGGTTTTGAAATCGCGGAAAGCGTTAGGAAAACCAATAAAAGAATGGAACTTAAGATGCAAATTTTGTCAGTTCCGTAAATTTTCGGAAAATACAGAATGGCCTTTCCCAGTGACAAGAAAATCCTCTCGCCAACACGAAAATGGACTCGCCATGGCAAGCGGGGTGAGTGAATTTTTAAGCCCTGGTAAACATATTCAAAACGTTTAGTATCATTGCAGAAATCTCTTACAATAGCTTCATGTGTATCCTACCGTATTAACCCTAAATATTCGGACACAATTTGCTTTGGGAAAACCCCTATTAACCACTACTGCATTACTAAACTGAATTACTGGCACGCTCACTTGTGGAGAAACCATATATTTGTATTTATCCCGTCAACACAGTGCGTATGTGCCGTGAAACACGGTGCCGTGAAACATTTTTGATATCCAGTCAATAGAATTTTTGCATTTTACAGCCATTTTTTTAGGTGTTGACGGGATAAATAGAATAGTAGGTTAGTGCCGTGAATGGGAAAAAATATCTGGCGCGGCACGGAAACGGGATGTGCTCGGCAGAGCCTCGCCCATCCCGTTTCCTGAGCCTTGCCAGATATTTTTTCCCATTCACGGCACTAACCTACTATTCTCTATATGTTTACCCAAATAAAGGGTGTCCGAATATTTTGGGTTATGACAGTACTCATAGTTATCACAATCACAGGGTTGAAGTGTGTAGGAAAAGGCCATGCCCACCTACCATTTTACGTAACATTTCCTGCCCTGCGAGTCTGGCCCGGCCTGGAGGTCAGCGTGGGGGTCAGGGGTGGCGGCTGCGGGTAGTCGCGGTGTCTCCCTGTAGGACGTCCACCCGTATACACAACCATAGTCCGGAACCTGGAAATATATATATACTATGAATATATACCAAGTACCATAATAAACCTAAACATTGGAACACCATTTGTTTTGGGAAACCCCTATCCAAAACAAATTGTATCCCAAGACATATACATGTTATTTCGGTCTCCCTGTACAATGTCCGCCCACACAATCACGTAGTCTGGCACCTGTGAAAATATATACCATAATAAACCTAAATATTGGTACACCGTTTATTTTGGCAAACCCCTGGACACCATTTGTTCTTATGAAATAGGTGTTCACCAATATAGGAATGAATGGCCTTTTTGTGGAATTTATCGGGGTATAAACTTGGAAAAGTCGCGGGAATACTGGACGAAGGCCGGAAGGCCTCGTCCAGTATTCCCGCGACTTTTCCAAGTTTATATCCCCGATAAATTCCACAAAAATGACATTCATTCCTTATAATTCCAGCATTTTAAATAACTTCATCAAGAAAATGTGTTTATTTTCCGTTTTCTTAAGAATTATTTTAACTGCGCCTGACGGTTATGGAAAGTAGTTCGGCATGGGAATTTACTGGGATATAAACTTTGGACAGAGACTTGCTACGGACCAATCAAATGTTAGGGAATTGTGTAAATATTTTTGTGCTGGAATTATAACAAATTGTTCCAAACACGTGTACATTGTAGTAGCAGGGTCTCCATGTACGATGTTCATCCATTCACACGCTTGTACACCAGGGGGCCGTTTCACTAAACTTCCTACGACTAAAATGTTCGTAAATGCAAAATTATGATAGTCTGTAAATTTCACATTAACGATGTTTTCTTGTAAATAATTGTTGGATTTACATTTATTGAGCATAGGCTGCATATGCAGCCTATGCTCAATAAATGTAAATCCATCAATTGAAATTTGCAGACGATTCTAAATTTGCGCTTACGAACATTTTTAGTCGTAAGAAGTTTAGTGAAACGGACCCAGGCATCTGTAACAATGTATACCGTAATATACCTACATATTGGGGCATCATTAGTGTCGGGGGAAAACCCCTATATTTTGTTTTTGGAACATCGCAACAACAGGTAATGTCATAGAAACAGAACCACAGATTCTAGTTTCAACTGAGAGGTGAAAGGACTTAACGTCCCAAAAACAGCCACAGTCTTATCTTATAGAGACCGGACCTCAGACTCATGTCTCAGCAATATCCTCGGGGACAAAGATACAGATTTAATTCCGAGATGCACGAATTAGACTGTCCATTTAGAGTTTGTCTAATTCTCAGACTTTGTAAGGCAATGGAGGACTACAAATAACTAGATTGCTAGAAATACAATGGAACCAGCGCCCAGTTTAGAGAAATTGCGCCGTAATTCAGGCATATGAACACTCAAAATACGTGTCCTTTGCAATCACAAACACACCGTGTCATCGGTTATAAAACAGTGAAACCCATCAATATTTAACACATGGACGGTGTCTGGATTCAAGATGTTACACTGTATGTATAACAAGTATGATATCAACTTGATTAATCTATAATATCTGGCAATTACAATTGCAAAATTAAACGGTCTAACCTTCAAATTAAAGACAATGACCAACGGGTAACAGCTGGGTGTTATCAAGTTTTACAGCCAAATACTTGTATTTCCCTTTGTCAGTTAGTTTCGTATCTGCCAACAAATGTGACAATGGGACGGAAACTCCTTTGCATATTAACCCTTTCAACACCACAGGCCTGTATAGTGGTATTGGCAAACAGTGTAGATCCAGATGAGCCGGCTCGTTACGAGCCGTCTCATCAGGATCTGCACGTTTTGCAAGTAATTTTCATATTTTTAAGAAATACACCCCCTTTTTATAAATGGCCAAGTCTGAAAATTAGTTTGTGATAGTTGAATTTGTTGCAAACAGATCAAGATCCAGTTCAGTTACTGAGGGGTGAAAGAGTTAACCCACTATATTCTGAAGATACAACATTTTACAACCAGAAAACTTAATTATTTTAAGTCATTATTGAGATGCAGAGATATTTATTTATTTCACTTAATTTCTCAGATATTTAAATTTGTTTCTTTCACAAATATATTTAGGCATCTTATGGCATGTTTATGTCATACACCTTTATTCCAACGTTAATTCTATGTTAACCAGCTTAACCCATTACATGCGGAATACTCTTTTACGTGTATGTACATTTTTAAATATTTTCTTTTCTATTCTTCTTATTTCACAATGAAAGATTATGATGTGACCACTCATTTGAACCGGCTCGATGAGACGGTTCAAATGGTGGTTACAATATACACATCCGACGAGAGATAAAGAACATATTTGAAATTTACTGTCTGTAAAATGGTGTATCTTCAGATTTCAGAATATATTGGATTAACCCTTAGGCCGCTACACACAACAATTGTTGTCTGCTGTTGCTTTTATATCTTGAGTAGTATAGAGGGATTCAAAATGATACCACCTAACGGTGGTATCATTTCTCCACCCTCTATACTACTCCACCACCCCCCGAAAAATCAAAAATTGGTTAACGAGGAAATTGTCTCCCACCAACCACAAACATCCAAAATGTGTGTCATAAATACATCATGTTGTCACATCCAATTGTTTTCACATGACATATAAAACTATAGTCTTAAAAAGGATTTATTTTTGTCTCGTTGTCATAAATACATCATGTTGTTTTCACGTCCAATTGAACATATAAATTTAATAGGTTATAATAAAATATTATAACAAAATGGATAATAAAATACACAACGAATTGGACGTTTATAATGACTTGGATGAAGGATTTTACGCTGTTGTTTCTACAGTATTAAAACACGGTAAAATGACAATACTATGTGATATCGAATACATGAAATATCAGCGTAATTTATTACGCTGCGATAAAAACGTTGCATTTACAATATTAAACCGGCAATTATGTCGCCGGTATAAGTATCAAATTTATGTAATGAAGCGACTAAATAGGATCGGAGAAACACTACCGAAACATTATCAAACTAATTTTATAAAACAGTTTAAAATCAAAGATTCGTTGACGGATATGCGTTTCTACGATATCACTTTTAACGAAGAAATTGGAAAATTATTAGAAGAAATTGAAAATTATTGAACAGAAAAAAAAAAACTATTAGAGAAAATGGATAATACAATACAATTGGAATTGAAATTTTTTAATAACTGTGTTGAAGAAGTTTACGAAGCTTATGGGGTTATAATCCTATATATCTAAATCATAAAATGAGAACACTAGGCGATATCGAATATATGAAATACCAGCGTAATTTATTACGCTCCGTATAAAAACGTTACATTTACAATATTATACCGACAATTATGTCAACTATACAAGAGGCAAATACAAACATTAAGACGGATAACGCGTATCGGATATGAAACTAAGGTGTATTATATAAAATTGTTAAAACCCAACGATTCGTTTACGAATATACATTTCTACGACATCGCTTATAAAGATATTAATAATTTGTAAAAATTAAAAAAAAATAGCAAAAGCCTCCACTCGCGCACAACACCCAGCGACTGGGCAGATTTCTAGCCGGCACCAGCCACTGGGGTGTTGGGACCTTTCTTAAGCCCACTCATCTGTTGGCTCACAGTTTATTTAGTTTTACGGTCGCCTTGAACCCCATTGCCAATTCCTCTAATAAGAGAAACCAGCGAAGTAAGGCGAGCCTATGTGTGAATTTGGTTTCCGAAATTGCAAAGCTCTTAGGCAGAAATCTTTTTAGGCCGGCACCTTTGAGCTTTGCAATTACATCGCCAAATACACACATATTTATAAACTGCTACCATTAAACAGACGAGACGGACGTCATACCGGATCAACAACATGGCATGCACGAGATGAGACCAATTGTTGTAAGGTCAACAAACATATATATACTCATCAGTTTCCTATACAACATACAAATGGTGTGCATATTATAATTATTTATTAATACCTATTGGCGAAAGAAAACATGTGATGGTTCGTTATTTTGTTAATTTTATAATTAATTTTATATTTTTTTTTAATAATTTAAAGCTGAACACCCCCTATTATTACATAGTAATTAATTTATGTTGTAACGACAATGTTTCAATTACACGGGTTATGGCCCATGCGTATTGATAGCCGAGGTAAACAGAGCCGATAATTCTCAGTGAAAAACACATGTTGTATAGGTATGTAAATTTGTTTACTGCACCAATATAATTTTGAAAAAATTAGGAAAATTATAAAATTAAGAATTGTTTTTTTTTTTTTTTTAAATTATTATTTTTTTTTTATTTTTTTTTTTTTTTTTTTTTAATATTTTTTTAAATTTTTTTTTTTTTTCTTTTTTTTAATTATTATAATAAGGTGCTGTAACATTTCCTCCGACTTTATTTCCAAGTTTTACCCTAAATTTATCCCAATCAGTACACTCAATTTTTGGCATGGTGGCGCGCGCCTTGATCCTTATATCATTTTTTAATTCTTCATATCTCCCCATTTCTTCCACCACGGATTCAAACTCTAAATTTGATATTTTCTTATCGGCCAACGCTTTGGACACCATAACGTCGATGCTATTTTTCTTAGACCTATCGAGAACGGATATTCTATCATGTTTTCTACTTTTTTTCTCGAGTTTTCCACCCGCCGCCCTAATTACCATACAAAGTGTTCCAGATAAAACGGTAATTCCACTCAAAACCCCTGCAAGTGGAATCATTACAATTGTAGATAGCGTTGCAGCAGTCCCCGCCCCACACAACACAGAAACACTTGCCAGACCGTACTAGATGCTTCAGCTATGTTTGCCGCGCGCCTATATTTATTAGAGTGTCTTTTTCTATTTGCACATTCTCTAACTAAAATATCCTGCATAGCGACGATATTATTCAACCTAAAATCTGAACTTATTTCGTTAATTGGATACAGTGTTGGTGGAGTGGTATTGAGAGTTGAATACAGTGTTGGTGGAGTGGTATTGAGAGTTGGATATGGTGATTCGTTCATAGTTAAATTTATTTCAATATATTAGTATTTACACAATAAGTTCAATTAACAATGAGACAATAGTGGAAGAACTCTCTGAGTCACCGATTTTCGTAACAAAGTTAATAACACTACCTTGGGAAAGTCTAATTCGATCATCACCGGAGAACGAAACCACCGTCGAACTATCTCCAGAGATTTTAGTGACTCCAATCCCCCGTTCTTTCCCATCTACTACAATATTTATCGCGACCGCGCCCACAGGTTTACCATTAGCATTAACCGAGCAGACCGCCATTTGGATAACTTCACCTGCAGCTGTCATAGTGTATCCCCCATATTTATTACTCGCTTTGGCACCGAACGAATATTCATTAGTGCCCCACAACCAATGGGCCCCGCTTCTCAGCCCAAACTGTTATGACACGTTTTGTGTTTTCATTGTTTTCACTATTCCGGCAAGCGCATTGTTTGCGTTATATGCCTCAGTACGAATCTCATAAGAGGCCTCCTCAAGAGCTTTGGTCGCGGCTATACGATCATGTTTCAGTTTATCGGTTATTTTTTCATCTAGTTCAGTAAGTGTCGCTTCTCTGTTGAGAGAGTCCTCTAAGCGCAACGCATCATAAGCCTCCGTAATGGTTGCCTGGTGGCCTTCTAAGGCTTTATCAATACCCGACCAGGGTCTCTTTTTGAAATTCGGTTATTTTTTCATCTAGTTTAGTAAGTGTCGCTTCTCTGTTGATAGAGTCCTCTAAGAGCAACACCCTATAAGCCTCCGTAATATCCGCCTGGTGGTCTTCTAGGGCTTTATCAATACCCGTTCGGACTCCATCAAGATCAAACCGGGTCTCTTTTTTAAATTCGGTTATTTTTTCATATAGGTCAGTAAGTGCCGCTTCTCTGTTGAGAGAGTTCTCTGAGCGTAACGCCCCATAAGCCTCCGCAATGGCCTCTTTGTGGTCTTCTCGGACCCCCTCAACCCCAGACCTGGTCTCTTTATAAATTCGGCTATTTTTTCATCTAGTTCGGTAAGTGTCGATTCTTTACTGTGAGAGTTCTCTAAGCGCAACGCATCATAAGCCTCCGCAATGGCCTCTGCAAGGTTAGACTGGTGGTCTTCTCGGACTTTATCAATACCCGACCGGGTCTCTTTTCGAAATTTGGTTATTTTTTTATCTAGTTCAGTAAGTGCGCTTCTCTGATGAGAGAGTCCTCTGAGCGCAACACCTCATAAGCCTTCATAAGGTCCGCCTGGTGGTCTTCTCGTGCTTTCTCAATACCCGACGTGGCCTCATTTTCGAAAATCGATTATTTTCCCGTCTAATTCAGCAAGTGTAGCTTCTTTGCTGAGAGAGTCTTCTAAGCGCAACGCATCATAAACCTCCGTAATGTCAGCCTTACGGTCTTCTCGGGCTTTATCAATCCCCAACCGGGCCTCTTTTCTAAATTTGGTTATTTTTTTTACCTAGTTCGTTTAGTTCCGTATGCGTTTCTTCACGACTTTGTGTATTCACAGCCAGGCATATTCTCTAAGTTGTGATAGTAGACTCTTGTGAATCTCGTCCGTGGCCCTCGATATAGTTCTATTAATCAAGGCCTTTGTTTTTTGGGTAGTTAAAAAGTCGCCCTCTGTCGGGATGAATCCCCCTTCTGCAGGTTCCAAATTATTTGAATTTGTCACCCAATCGGAAGAACTACCTGGTCCGTATATACTCATAATGTTGATAATATATATTACGAACATGCGTTTAATTCTAAATAATTTTCTTAAAATTAATTAATTTGAAATTTCTAGGACGACCGAAATCGGGTAATCGTTATTCAACTCTCGCCCTTTATCATCAAGAATATAAATCTTCAACTCGTGGATGTGTCCCGATTCCAAAACTTTCATCTCTGGGTGTGGGAAGTCTAACGTTACAGTCTCGCCATAGAAACAATCGCTGGCGGGCACAGTTTTCAGTAATGTGCTGGGGGATCCGTCTATCGTGTTGTACGATGTGTTCACCCGATCCAGGTGCACCCTGAGAGTTTTCGTGAAGGTGAAGTCCACCGGTTTATCACCGACGTACTCACCCGGGGTAAACACTCCTTTGTTTGAGGAGTATGTCTCTCTAAAACCGAGTTGAATACCCAACCCCGGGGAGACCACTACCTTATTATCACTGCTGATGGTCATTGTTGCGAGCCCGGTAGCATTCGATACTGTGAGGTTGATTATACCGTCAAGCTCTGAGTTGACAAAATCTTTGAGCTGTCTTATCCCCACAGTCCGTGAGGCAGCTTTACTTCTAATTGTAGTCCATCCTTCACATAGTAAAACCATTCGCTCTTCCCCACATTCTGCCATCCAACCGTGAAGGTGATTGATCTAAGGCCTACCCGGCGTTTTCCGCAGCAGTTGTCTATTAATTTTTGAAGTTCACAACTCCCTTTTTGAACATTAGTTATAGTAGCAAACATAATATCTTTCAATGGATACCAAAGCATTTAGCTTTAACTCTAATGTAAAGTCGCGGTAGGAGGTAAATACACACAAAAAGACGTTGTTAACCGCCTTGTACACCCAACCGTAACGGTTAGACGGACAGTGGCTTTGCCACCAACTTCCTAACATCTTTGAACAATATAGGTTGCCCAAGATTACTACGATGGAGGTGGTAAACGGCTGGAAAGCAACACCGATGCAGTTTTGGCAGAACCAACCAAATAAATTTCGCTGTATGGTGCGCAACAGCCGGTGTGGAGTTTCATATAAAGACCATCTGACATCCAAGAATGTCATGCTCCGAAGTGTCTACAACTTTCACGTGTATTATACTATTAGGAGGATTCTCAAAGAACTAGGTATTTCACTACCTCAAGACGACGCCTGGGATCCCATTTCCAACACATATAACCGTTATGGCCTTTGAAAGACTGTGTAACGAATTTTACGTTTCAAAAGACGCGGACTGGAGACAGAAAGCATTTCCTACCAGCACCGGCCTCGGGGACGTTCTCATTCACGGCCAGTCCGGGAATTGGACACAGACTGATTTTAGACACGATCACTCCGGTGACCACATCGTCAGTCGGAACGCCGGGAATTTTGACCCGCGACTATGACTTTCGGGACGGAAGTGTCTGGAGGTCGACACTGTGGCGTGTTTTCTTGTAAAATGTTACCTCCGAAACTGGCTCACGTCGATTACATACAGCAGGCTGCTGAGGTTCAGAACGCGTGGGTACATTTATGTTAGATACGGGTCTAGGGTTCACGCAGGCCGGGGTTACTCGCGTCAACGACTCCATTCGCACGTACGTCTGGGCCATTCTCGGCGCACAGAAGCAAACTCGCAGTTCTATATGGGCATGGGAACAGCGTTTGATGCACAAAAACAATTTTTGGCACTTGTAGAGGACGCCATCTCAGCTAGGGTGGACCTGGAGAAGGCGATCCAGAATTATCAAGACGTTTTGCAGAATGCCAGCACCCCAGTAGACTATGTATTTGGAATAGGTCTTTATATGGCGCCGAGCAATATGATACTACGAGACGACCCGGTTGACGGTTACAATAATCATATCGTAATCGCCACCGCCAATCAAAAAATCGGCCACAACGGTAACGTGAACACGGATATCATCAAGCGCACCCCCAACAGTGGAACCGATTTCATAAAACACAAAATGGATACACCTCCCCCAATTCGTAAATCGAACCAAGTACCCCCAATTCGTAAATTGGATGAACCATCGAAATCCATCAACAGACCAATCGCGATTGGAGAAACACCAATCAATTACAAATTGGGTGAAATTGGAAGCACAACACACGAGGAGGAGAAATTAGCGCTCGTCGTCGCCCTCGTGGCGATCGGATTATTTACGCTTTGGTTGTAGGAACTCTCTGACAGAGAATAATAGGAGACCGGCGATTGCCACGATTAAAGCCAAGTATTATTGGCTATGCCATCCGACCGTTTTTGATATATAGATAGCAAGTAAGAAACGATACTTCCGATCAGTCCAGGTAGTGCGGCAGCCAACTTTCCTGCTAATTTAGCCAGGAGATTGGCGAGGGCTTTTAGTTGTTTTTTTATCCATTCTTTTACCCCACCGGATGGTGCTGGTGCTGGAGCTGGAGCTGGTGCTGGAGAGGGTGTGGAGCTGGTGCTGAACCACCTGTGATAGATAGAACTAGAGACGATATAGATAGAATTAGGGTCGATATAATCATGCTGAAAGCCGCGATGACGGTTATTATCGTGACGCCCTTCTCTCTGAACAGAGTGCGAATACGCGCACCGAGTGTAGTGTCCTCGTGCAGGACCTCGAGATTGTTTCGCGGCTACGACTTAATTGACCGGAAAGCGTCTCACGGTTAGTTGAGGCAGCCTCCAATCGAGCTTCTCTTTCGTCCCGCAACGACCGCAGGAGTTTGTTGATCCGCTCGGTAGATTCTCTATCGCCCCGTGCTTGCTTTATTTTTTTTTCTTCTAGAGCGATATGTTTGTCCAGCGCTGAGAGTTTGGAGAGGTTATTGACTAGTTCGCCCCGAGTTGTTTGCAGAACCTTATCGAGTCCCCGGAGTTCGCGAAGAGGTAACGGTGGGTCAAACTTCGTGCCGTTTATTTCGTTGACCGTGGTTTCAATCGTGTTAATAACGTCGGTGGTTACGCGAGGGATTTCGCTGAGCTCGATCGTTTCTATAGTGGCGCCGTCTTCTCCAGCGTTTCGTCGGTAGACTGTAGGGTTTTTACCATTTTTGTAGGCAGCGGCGCCTGAATGTCGTCGAGCACCTCCGAGAGCTCGAGCGAGTAGTGCTCCATATCGCTTCAATGAAGAGGGTTTGAGGAATTGTTTGGGTTGTTCTTGTACGTCAGCAACATCCAGGTATTGCCCCATTTAACCCACAGGTCTCCTCTTTTAGTGCTGCGAAACTCCAACGTGGCGGAGATGCCGCTTTTAGACACTATACGCTCCCACCGTTTCACCAGAGTTTCCGTTTCCTCGGTAGACGCCAGCTCATTCTTGGAGATCCCCTCAGGAATCTTGGCACCACCCGCCCATGCCGGAGTTTTGGATTTGGCCTCCCACGTTTCGAAATGTGTACTCGCATCGGGCGGGTACTCTATGAAGGACGTTTCGTCCTCATTACCAGCGTCCAAGTCCTCTCCGCGGCTAAATGGATAGGTATCATCAACATAATCATCATCATTGAGGTAGTCATCAACGTCCACTCCCTCTCCGCGGCTATATGGATAGAGATCATCAACATAATCATCATCATCGAGGTAATCTTCTCGGTCGCCCGTAGTGCGATCGAATTCGTCCATGCCAATATCGAGACCAGCCATCTTTAATAATTATTATTATATTAAAGACAAAACAATACAGGTTTAATAGTTTCAATAAAATTAATTATGTCTTCGAGTCAATACGGTCGCAAACTCAATCCATACCGCAGACTGCGTGAGCCCCTCGGGGCAAAAGGCGTGAGACAGAGTGTCGTTATTACGAAACAACCCATCGACTGACGACCAGAACCAGCAGCTCTTAGTCCGCTTCCCAACCTCGGAGCTAACGACGTCATTGTTCCGGGTACTGTTCGCCTCGCTTTCACTATTTCGCTAACGTCGACGGACGCGGACCGAACCGTCGTTCAGAACTGGGTCGCGCCATAGTCAAGAAGACTATGATAAAGATTTCTGGTAATGAGGTGATGTCGATCGATGACAGCGACGTCTACCATTGCTATCAGGACCTGTGGAAGACGTCACACGAGCTTGAAAACGCTGTCTATCAAGGTATTGACACCAGCAAAAATAAGAACGTAACCAAACTTAGAATCGGGGGCTGCTAACAAGGCAGATAACAACGCGAGTGACAACGCGGTCGCGGGCGCTTACGGCAACCGCTTTCTACATCCCGCTCGACTTTGAGTTGCTGGAGAGTCACATGCCCTACTATCAGAGCGCTTTGGCTGACCGCCTCGAATACGAACTAACGTTCAACGACTACGGCCGAGTTATCATAGCCAGCGACATGTTATCGACGTATGCGATCGATAATGTTTCGCTGGAGTACGACATGGTCACGATGCCCGAACTAGCACGATTGATCAGAACCCAGTACGCCGGGCGCGTTGCCATACTTACGACCGAGTTCTTCGCCATCGCAAGATGACGAAAGACAAAGGCGACACATTGTGGAATATTAACGTCAACGTAACGACCCGCTCGATGAAAGGTATACTGATGTTGTTCGAGGATGCTCGGTTCGCGTTCGGTGCTAGAAAAACCGACAGATTCTATAACCCCAAAATCACGAAGGTAGAGGTGACGATCGAGGGAGTCCCCAATCAACTCTACAAGCGCGGGTCTTCGCGCGCACCAGCAGTGGACGAAAGTAAGAAAGCAGTTTGCTGCCGGCTCTAAGCGCTCTCCGGAGGTTGCAGCAGTTGCCAAAGATCTGCATTCTCGGCCGTCTCCCTCGCGGAGTTCCTGAATACCAAATACGCGTTATGGCTAGACATGCGAGCCAGCGATGATGACCAAATACACGGTAGCGGACGCCAAGTTGAGAACGCTAGTGAGGGTGTGACGATCCAGATAACCAAAGAGGCGGACGGAGCCGGGCCATTGAACGTGTACTTATATATAATTACAGACGCACAACTCAACATCGAAGATGGTCGATACGTATCAGCGATCTACTAATTTTGATAATTCTAAAGAATTAATTAAGAAAATTAACAATCAATACCAATTCACGATTGGAGATGCTCACTCTGCCATAATATGTGGGCAGACAGGATGTGGAAAAAACGGTTTTCATCCTCGACTTACTCGAGGGATCCTACCGCGATGCCTTTCGTCACATTGTGATCCTATGTCCCACTGTGCGGCACAACGATACTTATCAGCGGTGCCCGTGGATATGGACCGACCCTGAGGTATACGTTATTGACCCTGGTGATAGGCTTCACGATTGGTTGCGTGGTTTATACCAAAAATTCCAGGGTGAGCCCACCCTATACGTGATTGATGATTGCTCAGCCAAGCGGCGATGACCAAAAAGAAGGACATGCTCTCCGAGCTCGCATTTTCTGGCCGCCATGCTAGGCAAAGCGTATGGATATCCACTCAAAAGTACAACGCCGTCCTCAAGGATCTGCGCGAGCAAACGAAATGGGTCGCCCTCTTTCACTGCAAGGACCGAGACTCATTCGATGACTGTCTTCGAGAGAATGACGTTATCCCAACGCGCGAGGAGCGCCTGGAGGTTCGACAGATGCTTTCCGAAACTAAGCACGCCAAGCTTCTGCTAAAGACTGATCAACCAACTGCTTATAAAGTTATTAATTAATAATTAATTTTAAGAAAATTAGGAAAATTGCAAAGTAATAAGCTATTACAATGCTGAACAATGCTTAGCAATTGCTGAATAATGCTGAGCAAATGCTGAACAATGGTTAACAATGTTAACAATTTGGTGCTACCGATGCGAGCTTTGTTGCGAGCATAATGGTGATTCATTAAGTATAGGGTGGAGGTGCGCATTTATTTATTTTTGTAATAAATAAAATAATGTTAAATTTAAAGTGATGAGGACTTGTTAGAAATAGTTAAATTAAATTTTAAGAAAAATTTTGAAAGAAAAATGAAAAAACCTTTTTTGCGACACAAAACCTTCTCGATCAGCTAATAGTAAAGAACAAAACCTCAACTCCAGACTGCCAACAATAATGACCGGACAGGAGCAAATCGGAATCAACTCCAACGGCGGCGGTTGGTTATTTGGTTGAGTGCAACGATCCGATCCGAAATGAAAATGAAAATGCGGCGGCGACGAGACACGTTCTAGCTGCGCCTGGTTTGCTGGGGGGACTAATCGGAGCATTATCTCGGTATGGCGTCTCTCAAGTTTGTCAGGTGGATAAGATGTCAGATGCGGAGATTGATAAAATGTATATGCTCGTGCCGATACGAAAAAATCCAAATTGGGGAGCAAGAGATGACAAAAAACTCTTGGATCGGGCGGCTATTTTTCATATTTGTAACGCTACCAGCCTGTTAGTAGACTTCTCCCTATACCAAAACACCGAAGGGTTGATTTCACGATCTAGAGACTGACGCCCTTTTATAGGACATCACTCTTAGAATCGGCATTGCTGCCTCCAATTTGATCACAAGTTTGTATTATTTACTTAGCTCCGCTGACAAGCCGCGTTGGACCACGTGGGTATAAACACTGTCAATTTGGAACATATAATGCCCACGAACTATAAGCCCTGATATTATAAATGATGACACAAAGACACAGAACCCGATGAGAGTGACGGAACCACCACTCAACCCAAATCGAAAATTGGAGGTTGAACCAGATCAGCACGTTGGGATTGAACCCTCAAACCAGCACGACATTAAAAACCCGAAAAGACAGGCAGCCTGGGCGGGCGGGGTCGGCTGTCGACCCGAAAAAAGGTTAAACAAGATACAAAATACTCGCCGAGACTTCAAGATTCATCAAACTCTAAAATTGAGATTGGAGTTTGCAATCGGAGACGGACAAAACACCCAGGTGGCAGACTGTTTCTTCCCCCAATCGCTATTGGATCGAAACCGATTGCTCCAACCTCCCAATTACTGATTTGGTTCCCGTGGGTTTTGTCTTGGTGCTGAGTCTGTAGGTTGTTGGGCACCTTGTATGTGCTTTTTAACCGTTTGCAACAACAGGTCATCAACGAGGGTTTGAAATTGACAAAAAACAACCCCCGACACTGTTGGATGGCCCCCATATTTAAACATTGATCGCGAACCCATTTTTATATGCAATTAAATTATAACAATGGCTGAACAAGATGGTAAATTGTTAGTGAATGCGCTTATTTTTCCACGAGTAGGAGATATCAGGGGTTTTCAGTATCGGGTATGCTCGACTAATCAAGAGATGGCCCATAGGAGGAACCGCTCCCATAAATTGGGACTTTACTTGTGAGAGACGGTAGGGCTCGCTACCTTAGATGTAGCGGCCCAGCAGTTTGGACACCCGAGGATTTATCTAGTTAATAGCTGGATGGAATTCTACCAGTTAAATTAATTTATGGACAATAAATAAATGGCTTCAATCGCAGTATTAACTATTGGTGGTGCGCTTGTAAAGCGCATTGGAGTTTCACGCCGGTTAGCAACTTTAATTTTATTCTCTAAAATGAAAAGCTCGAACGTTGGGATGAAGGAGCGTTAAGCGTCCATAGATTTAGCTGTTAAGAACAACTCAATAGCGCAAAGGAAGCATGGTCGAAAAAAACGAACCGGAGCCCATCTTGGGACAGGGTCACAATGAAGAGCTTCGCGCCGAAAAATCAACGCCAGCGCAATACTTTTCCAGAACGTTTGGAAGAAGCCAACCGCAGAGTTTACGCGCTGGCAATAATTCCGCACAAAAGTCTCGATCCAATGGATCCCGAGCCCCAAACTTTCAGATTTCTATTGTTACCCGTTTCCAGAAGCCCCAAAAGGACCGCGGATGATCGCGTTCATCGTCGGTGGGAATGGGCTTGTGAGGTGGGTCTCGGTCGGCTACTATATCCAATCGAGAATTTTAAATTAAATTTAATTAAAACATTTTTTTTTATTTTTTTTAAATAAATATATAGATAAGAACGATGTCTTAGTTTGGGACGAACGTTATGACGCCTATGATCGATGTTTAGGCTTACACTGCCCAAAAACATCGGTTTAACTAGGTGCAAAGGAGGTATGATTCGTCTGGCCCGAGATTGTCCTCGAGAAACGTGGCGGCGAGGACGAAAAAGCAGCGGGCACACCTTTTCGCAAAGCGGATGTTTAGATTCCTCCGATCAAACAATGGTTGAATTGAGATTGCCCCTCCCTCCGGTTCCAAACCCAAACGTGATTGGTGGCTGCAGCGAAACTTCCAACTAAATGTTGTTTATTATTAACCGACGCAGTTACCGGAACGAACCTGGCGAGGGCATGTTGGCAGATTGTGCCGGATATATTAGAAATTACTTCGCATACGATGAAACACTGCGCAAATCTTGGGATACCAAAACTAACGCGCAAGCTGGTCAAATACATTACTATAGCCCCCGCGGGCTACTGGAAGGGACTCGCGGCCATCAATGAACCTCGCGGGCGGCGACCAAGGTTTCAGAAAACGCTGTCCAAGGAAATGGCTCAAGAAAGCTGGCCATTGTTGGGCCATTGGCAGATCTATTTACCGCCCCCGCCTCACAATTAAGTTCCCGCAAGCCCGAAATTCGACGTGCCGGGTGTCCGGAACCAACGTTCACCAAGTCGGATCTCACCTGTTTCTACCTCCCACGATCGCACGTCGGTCGCAAGACGTACAAGTACGCACTGACAATCGATTGAACGTAGCGAGTCGTTATAAGGGGGCTGAGCGTTGGCCACTAAAGAGGTCTAAAGGAAGTGGCCGAGGCTCTTTCTTTTCCCGATATATAAGAGGAGTCCTCTTCAAAGTGGCCGTAATCTTACTCAAGTCGATCCCGGCCAGCGAAGGTTCATCGGGCGTCGGTCTCTTCATCTATTGTCTAAGCATAAAGTTTCTATCAGCACCGAGGCCCGCGTCAACCATCCACCGAGGACCCAGGGGATCGTGGAATCGCTTCAATCGAACCCTGGATGAGAGACTGTTCGCGACACCAATACGCTAAAGAAACTTTGTAAACCCTCAGTTCGCGATCGAGCCGATTGTGGGTGACCAGGACTGCCCGCCGTTGGTCTTCCGCCACTGAACGGAGAGGTGACCAGCTTGATAGGGGGGGTAAGAAGCCTGTTAGATTTGCTTCATTCAAGTTTTAAAACGGGTGACGAGGCGAGGCCCTCTGCCGTCTCGCGCGGGGGCGGCGACCCGTTTGGTTAAGAGGAGCAAGCAATCGGCCGATTGCAACTTCCATCAGATATTGACCGTCCGGTACCTCCTTATCAACCCGGAGGAGCCGAAGGTGGCCAAGTCCGCCGCGGCAGAATCTGATCCCAGAGTGGTCCCTCTCAATGTTATATCAATCAGAATCGATCTATTACCAAAACCCGATGAGCCCGTGGCTCTATTATTTGAACTGGATTGGTCCAATTCTCGCGGTTTTTTGTTGCCGCGAAGAAGAACATTCTTATGGTGCCTTCTGACACCCAGCTACCCCCTGGATTCGTCCAGATTCTTTAGAGATCGTTTCGGTATGTATTGCCGTTTTTTCTGGTAACAAGCGGCTCTTTTTAATCGTTAGTACTCCCGAGAGTCCTAATTTTTTTTTTTGACAGTATCCGTTTTTCATAAACACCGTCTTTCATTTTAAATCCTCTATTTTGCGCTACATTCTATAAATGTGTTTCCCTTTCCAATTTCTGTAGTTTTCTACTTATGTACTCGTTTAATAGCTATACCCAATTTAAATTGTTTAGTTCTCTTGGACATTCCCTTTTCGCAGCAGTTTTTTTTTAATTTTTACTTAAATTTTAATTTTTCCAAATTATCTTTTAGTGAAATTAATTTTTTTACGTACAAAGAACACTTACTAGAATAACGCGATCGCCCTATCCCCGCTAAATTCCAATTTTGAAAAGTCCTGGGCTTCTCTTTCGCTCCATTTATCCCAAGCCAAACCATTTCTTTTTTTCTTTTTCAAAACTCGTCATTAGTAAAAAGTTTAGGTCTAAATCAATTCCTCTATCGTTTTTTTTTTACCACTAACTCCTATAGACATTACTATCTGAATTCCATCTGTATTAATTTCAAAGTCTTCTCCTTTTTAACGTATTTATCTAGAAATTCGTAGTTAACACAAAATTTCCCAAACATTCTTCCAATTTAAGCTAGTTGTAATAAACCGCTATTCCACAGTGGAAGGGGCTCTTTACAGCCACACCGGGTGGGTTTTCGGAAGATAAATTTCGTACGCATCTCCTTAGCCTCTTTTCCAAATCATCAAAAGAATTGCAGATCTTAACGCTTTGTCCAACACAGTTTCGTACTTGTGTATTTTTATGTCGAATTTTTAAATGTCTCTCTTTTTGCCTACTATCATTTTTTTCCACAACACGAATTTGCCTAATAATTTCATTATATCACGCTACTGGTTTCTTATTTGGTTCGACAATCGCCTGTTCGTCTTGCGGCTGTAACTTCCTTTTGCGAACCATTCGAAAGGGTTTTACCACTAATATAATCTATAACACGATGAACTCCCGTTATTTCTAGGCCGTGTTGTTTTAAATACCATTTCAACAGTGGCGCGTAACAAGGCAATAAACTTTAGATGGCCGGTTCATAGAATCCCACCCAATTTTTCTTTCCATTTTCCTCTAGTTCTTCCAGTAATCTTCCAATGATTTTACAACATGTGTGGTGGGAACTTCATCAAACCTCTATTCCTCTTATTTTTAAATATTGGGGACATTTCGAAGAAACTTATGTTTTGAAAAAGTTGTGTGGAACTTCTATAATCCACCATCACCGCCAAACCCAAACCAGTCTCCAGATAAAACTCTTTTTACAAAAACTTTTTAATAAATTTAGGGGTTATTATTGGGGTATTCTATATGGTGGCTTATAGTTCTTTCTCCCACCCCACCGGCATCTCTTTATTCTTAACGTAAGATAAAAAAAGATAACGCGTTTGCATCGCTACCCCAAAACAGCCTTGCAAGGTTTGTTAATTTCATTTGATCTAAATATTGGAAACACCGGCTTCTGCATAGCGTGTAAATTACTTATTGATGGACCACCAACTAGAGGCGTCCGCCTTCAATCATTTCGTCTATGTTTCTTCTTTTGGTGCATATAGAGCATTCCCTCCGGTATAATCGTCTTTGAAGATTTTTGTTCTTTTAATGGTTCCTCTCAATAAATATTGTTATAGCTACTCCAGGTGAGTGTTTACCGCATCTTTAGAAATATCGCCACACCTCTGTGTTTATTAAAAATTCACTACATTTTTTTTTCCACCGCTTCTTAAGGAAACAGGTGCGCTCTACATCGAAATCGTTATTAATATGTTTCAACCAATCTCTGAAAGTTTTCCATATTATTTTCTTTCGAAAAATTCCTTCTAAACGACATTTACTTAATTCTGTTTGCATATTATTAACATTTTACCCAGATAGTTTTGGAATTACCAAATTCTCTATTATCGGGTAGTCCATGGGTAATCCCAGTTTGTCTGGGAGAAATCGAACCACCTCATAAGGAAATGCTATAAAGATTTCTGTCCTTTGCAGTCGGTAGGCTTTTAAGCCAACTATCATAAACTTACACCAGGTCCTAAGATAAAGTATTTTAACATCCAACGAAATCTAAATTCTGGAGTATAAATAGAAATATTGTTGGCGTTTGCACCGTTTTCCGACCATTACTTTCTTTGTTGTTTGATGTCAGTTCGCCTACTAGGTAATTTCGTTTACTTTAAGTTAAGTTTATATCGTACTTACTGCTGATTAAAAACCATATACCCGGGTACTTGCTCTACTCCACTGTTTCGATCTTGGCCGATTTGGTTTTTTTACGTAAAAATATTCCGTATTAAACTTATTTTATCTTGACCACCACTTTCTTTCTCTTATTAGTTTTTTTTCCTTTTCCCTGACTTTCCAAATCTTCTAATGAAGTTTTTCTATAAGTATTTTGCGGGATTCTTTTATTATCACAAATATGAGTTACTGGTTCCTGAGGAAATTTTAGCTCCCTTATTACTAACGCTCTTGCCGGAAACGTGCTCAGCTTCGTACTCTAACAACTATTACCGGTTAGTTTCAACTTCTGGCTGGAGATACGCATCCCAAATCGTATACTATTCTGATAATGGATAAAGAGTTAGTGTACCCAAACCCGTTCTTTATTTAATCGTTTACCCGTTCTTTGGAATTCGCATTTCCCACCATAAACTACTTAGGTTGAATTCTTTGCTTTTTCTTAATAACTTTATCTCTTCTCATTGTGGATGCGCGTTCTTCTTTTTTTATGGCTTTGTCATGAATCTCACCACCCACCCTGCCGAGTAACAGCCCGTGGATATTGAAATATACGGTATTGGTTTCTGGACAGTATCCATCTTACCGGAGCTCCTAAAATCCATCTTTTCACCTCCGTGTTCCGCAACTGTTCGTAGGGTGAATGTGGAATTCCCTCCCGCTTTTCCACAGAATACATCCAATTCTCGACGCCCCATAATAACTGTTAGAATCCTTTTGGGTAAAACGCTTTCTTTCTCGAACACAACGAACGCGGGCGCTCTAAATAATTTATCCATCACATACATTTTATTTTTGTCCTCACCTTTCATACATTTTGCGTCCGGTTGTATCTTCATAATTTACTCGCTGTCCGTGAATTTCTGTTTGCAATTATCGCACGGCGTTAAATTTTAGATAGGTTTTTAAGGGTTTTTTTTATCAGAAATGCTAGTGGATTAATTAAACAGTCCCCATATTGGTCATTGGTTTATTACCGTATTGGCCTTTATAGTGTTGCTGGTACCTTTGTTTTTCAACCACCATACATTTAAAACCCAATTTTATTTTTCGGGGTTTTTTTTTTGGGGTTGATATAACTTCTATACCGTTTTAAAAATTTTAAAAAACTCTTCAACCTTTTTCAGATCTTGAAAAAAACGGAAGTATTGGTGAAACCACATTACTACCAACCCAAATATTTGCTTACTAAGTTCTTTCGGCCTTTTTCTGTACATTCTGTCGGGTCTTTTATCTGTCATATGCATAACTAGACACCTGAACAGACAGAAAGGTAGTCATTATACTTATCTAATAGAATTACATACCTTTTTTATTCTTCAAGCCATTCTGGAAGTTCTGTCCTCCTGCCGCGTTCTTTGGATTGTAGTCCCAATTCTATTGCCCCTACTACCCTGTATTTAGCTTTACGAAAACCTCTACCCATCTTAAACAAACTTCCCACTTTGTATTCGGTCTGGTCTATTTTATCGTTTTTCTGGACAATTATTCGTGTTTGCTCCTTATCTGACATCCTTATTTTTTAAAACGGTTTTCATTGATGAGAGTGGTTCGGCTACCCACCCCGGAGATTTTTGTGAAATATTATAGTTTTAGGTTTTCCATTTTTTAATTTCCTCCATATGTTCTAGCTTGTAAGAATGATGAATATCTCAAAAAGAAAAATTGGTTGTTTGTTTAGATACGGAGCGAGTTTTATCGGACATATAGCGTTCAGCACTCGTTCCAATGTTACAATGATTTTAACTACGAAAGGAGAATGTAAACTACCCGTCATTTCCATTTTCTTTTCTACCTTTTCCAATGTTTTCACATCGTGAGCCCCCCATATTTCTTCCACCCTTTTTCCACTATCCAGCGCTTAACGATAGATTTTTTCTTATTTTTTATTATTTTGGCGTCTAATTTTGGGACACAAATTAGTTTGGTGCTTGAAGGTTTGATTACAACACCCCTAGACCCTTAACCCCCGGCAATACTTTCTTTAGTTTTTTTTTGAATTCTGTGTTACCCTACTTCCTCCCGCTTTGGATAAATATCTTTTAAAGGCTCCTCGTTTGTTTGGGCGCGGGTAAAACCGCTTCATAAACGCCCTCATTCTTTGTGGCATTTATCAGCTTTTGTCAATCCCCCTAACTCTCACCCGTTTACCTATAAGTAATCCCTTAGAAAGATTCGGCTTCTCTTGCTCAAACTTTCTATTTTTTTCTGCGCTAGTTTTCTGACGTTAGCCATATTTTCTGTAATATACTTTTGTAATAACCTACTGAAAATTTATCTGTTCAATTTGGTCTTGAAAACATTAATGTTTTTTTTTTACGACCAATTGAATAAAAAACAACATAAAACATATACATATAATAAAATGGGATGGTGTGAAGACTTGTTTGTAAAAACGTTTAACGCGTTAAAAGACTAAATCTAACGAAGGGCATCTAGCGAGACGTGAGGCAAAGTTTCCTTGTGCCCCCCCACCAATTTCACAATGCCCCAGGATGCCCTTGTAAATTCCGTTAGTGCCCAAACTCTTTGTAGACATAAAGCAAACTACGCTTGCCCTGTGGCTACAGGTGCACGTGGGTAGAACTAGAAGCTGGTAGAATTAGTTTGCTGATCCTACGGAATTCAAATTAGCTATATCCGGAGGAGGAAAATCAATATGGTGTTGGTAATAAGAGACTATTGCGCGAGTACGCAATTTAAAAATCGGAAACTCTATTAGAATAAATTCATAAATTTTAGCTGTAGGTAAAAACATCATGTTAATTTATGAACAACGAGGATAAAAATAAATCCTTTTTAAGACTATTGTTTTAATCTGTTTCAATTGGACGAGAAAACAAAACAAATGATGTATTTAGTGACAACGAGACAAATAAAAAAAAAAAAATAATTTGTTAAAAAAATAAAATAAAAAAAAACAAAAAAAAATCCTTTTTAAGACTATAGTTTTTATAGTGGTTCAATTGGACGTGGAAAACAACATGATGTATTTATGACAAGAACCAAACATTTTGGATGTTTGTGGGTTGGTCGGGAGACAATTTCCTCGTTAACCAATTTTTGATTTTTCCGGGGGGTGGGGGTGGGGGAGTAGTATAAGAGGGTGGAGAAATTGATACCCAACCGTTAGGTGGTATCATTTTGAATTCCCTCTATACTACGTTCGTTGCCTTTATTTCTCAATAAAAAACATGTTTTTGACAGAAAAACAACCCCCCCCCCCCCCCCCCAAAACCACTTCAGATGCTGTAAAATGCAAAAATGTTGTAAATTATTTCTAAACGGGTCTGTCAAAGCATGTTTTTTGATGATAAAAAATGGAAAATAGAATATAAAACTGCAGACAACAAAAAATTAAAAAAAAATATAGCTGTGTTAAGGGTTAAGTTAAGCTAACATTTGCCATCCTCCTACCACTGAATTTGACATAGTACCGGTAATGGCTAAATTCAAAATGTGAAATATATATATATATCTCATATTGGCGATAAGCTATGACTTTCCCATCCCATTTTTAAGAACAAATTCACAATTATAACACTGTATTGGTTCATAATTCCATAGCCGCTCTGTTATCAATACTTTATAACAAAAATGACAAGTTGTTCTATAATTATGTAACCTATACCGAACTGTTAACTAGCTGTATCGTGAAATTATCACAGTCAACAAAAAAGTCCAATGTACATTGTTTGTTTGTTTGTTGGGGTGTAACGGCCTATCCAAACCAGCTTAAGGTCAGTTTAATGGCCGGGTCAATGGGTTAGTAAAAATACCCATATATTACCGGTACAAATGGGGGAAATTCCCAAAATCAGAACTGAATATTTACAATAAATAAAAAACTAGCCTTGATGATAAACTCAGAATAATCCTGATTCTGATGAAACAGGTCCGTGCCACACCAGAATCACTTGGCCCAAGCTAGTAGGATCAAGTAATAAATTTCTTTACTTACTTTTTATAATGGCAATAATCCCAATTCAACTCCCAGGTAACAAAAGAACCACAGATAATTAGAAAATGTGTTCATAGAACATGCCCCGCTTTGATAATAAACGAGGCAAAATTCCAAGTCCAAAAGGGGAGATAATTCATGACCCGGGGGTTGAATCAAAATAAACATTGCGCATCTACTCATCATAAGGAAGCTACATACCAAGTTTCCGGTCTGTAGCTATTACGGTTTAAAGTTTTACGAATTACAAGGCAAAATTGCCAAATTGTAAGTCCAAAATTGGGGGATAATCCATGGACCCTGGTGGGGTCCAAATCAAAATAAAATTATGCGCCATTACTACCAATCATAAGGAGTGATGTGAGTGAGTGAATAAGGGTATTAAACGTCCGCTTGTTTTCTGACATTAGAGGTACCACAAGCCCTCAAGGGAGTCTACACGCAGACGGTGGGTCCAAACCGGGGGTCGAGTCCCGTACTCCCACCTGTTCCAAGGGGGGTAAATCCCAACTTCAGAAACTCTAATAATTTACAATCAAACAAAATATAAATTTTCAGTCCAGAAATTAGAACAACCATGTATATGGTGCCAGGCCCTCGCCACACCACATCATTTATCCCATCCCCTAAAAGTAATTAGGAATTAGCGCTAATCTTACTTTTTATATATGGGGTATTAAGCCCGACCTCAAACTCTCAACACAACAAAAAGCCAAAAATGTAACATGAGGGCCAAATCCGGTTATAGTGGGTTCCGGAAAGTCATGAACCCAATCGTTAAAGCCAGTATTTAGTCCCGCCTTTTTTACGACAAGCCAATGGCTACTTGCAGCACTAATTCTTTCAGGATCAGTTGAGCCCGCCCTCGGGTTGCCTGCACGGGGCCTCATCATAAGGAAGCTAATCATACCAAAGGTTTCCGCCGGTCTGTAAGCTTATTACGGTTTTTAAAAAGTTTTTACGAATTTACAATGGCAAAATTGCCAAATTGTTGTTTGTAAGTCCAAAATTGGGGGATAATCCATGACCCTGGGGTCAAATCAAAATAAACGTATGCGCATCTACTCCATCATAAGGGAAGGCTACAATACCAACGTTTCCGGTCCAGTAGCTATTTAACGGTTTAAAGTTTTACGAATTACAATGGGCAAAAATTGCCAAATTGTAAGCTCCAAAATGGGGGGATAATCCAATGATCCCTGGGAGGGTCAAACTCATAAAATAAAATTATGCGGGCATAGACTCATCATAAGGAAGATACATACCAAAGTTTCAGGGGCCCTGTTTTCACTAAACTTCGTACGGACTAAAATGTTCGTAAGTTTGCAAATTTAAGATCGTCTGTAAATTTCAATTGATGGATTTACAATTTTATTGAGCATCCCTAGGCTGCATATGCAGCCTATGCTCCAAATAAATGGTTAAATCCTTTAATTTAATTACAAGAAAACATTGTTAATGTGAAAATTTACAGTGACTATACATAATTTTGCACTTACGAAACATTTTAGTCGTAAGAAAACGTTTAAGTTGAAACAAAAGGCCCCTGGTCTGTAGCCTAGTACGGTTCTTTAAAATGTTTTTTAACGAAGCTTACCATGGTTGGTGATGGACGGACAGACGGACGGGACGGATGGACGGACAGACAAGAGTAACACTAAATACCCCCTCCACTATCGTGGTGGGGCATAAAAACGTACCGGTGGGCCAAACCAGGCAAATCGTGATTCCTATAAGGAGGAAGCCCTACCATTAATTTACGTCGTCGAGCTTGCCCGACCAACCACCCACCATTTCATGTTGGATACTATTGATTTACAGGTATCAAAACATTTTCTTTCCTATTTGCTTTTATATTTCTCAATTAAAGTACATGTTGTTACCACTCATCTGAACGTTGATGAGACGATTTAAATGAGTGATCGCGCCAAATACTTCTATGCATATATGAAGAAAGTTTGTTAACCCTTACACCGCTATCTTAATTTTTTTGTCGTCTGCTGTTTATTTTCTATTTTCCATTTTTGTCTTCAAAACATGCTTTGACAGCACTTTAAAATAATTTACAACATAGTTTGACAGCACTTCGGAAATGATTCTGAAGTGCTGTCAAAACATGTTTTTATTGAGAAATAAGGCAAGATATAAAAGCAACAGCAGACGACAATTGTTGTGAGTAGCATTCTAGGGTTGA
This sequence comes from Conchocele bisecta, assembly GCA_029237695.1. Classification (NCBI taxonomy): domain Eukaryota; kingdom Metazoa; phylum Mollusca; class Bivalvia; order Lucinida; family Thyasiridae; genus Conchocele; species Conchocele bisecta. Next base: position 27,920,898 of record CM055271.1, on the reverse strand, counting down.
TATTTTCCACAAACAAAATGGTGAATCCTCCGTATGAAATGAATTAATCTAAGGCTGATGTGAAACAATTATATATACACGTAAAATCAAGCCTTCATGGACAACATGAAATAGTGATTATTCAGGATAAATAATCACACAAAAAAACGAATCAAATCTGATTAAATGTCATCAAATACCAAATGAACTACAGTCTGCGTGACACAATTATCTGTTTGGCATTCCTTTCGTAATCACTGCCAAATTGCACAGAGTACCTGTAACCCATTACAATACACTTTATTGTCACGGAAAAATAATTATTTCTCTCACGTAGGCATGTAGGTATACGTTGTAACCATTCATCAAATGAATGGTGACAACATATACTTTTGAAAAGATATAAGAAAATTTGCAAACATTTTTTTTTTACCCATTGTATTCTGAAGGCAATGGGTTAACCCTTTCACCCCTCAGTAACTGGAATGGATTTTGATATGTTAACTTTGTAACCAATTCAATCGTCAGAAAATGATTTTCAAACTAGTCCATTTATGAAAATGGGGTGTTTTTGTTCTCACTGTCTACACTGTTTGCCAATACCACTATACAGGTACATGTATGTAGTGTTGAAAGGGTTAAAGTGACTACAGCTAACACTAGTGTACACAGCCTCAAACTCTCAAATTACTGATAACTCGGAGTCAAATTCTTGGTCCCAAGGTGTGCCCATTGGTTTCTGTCCAATAATGAGTTAGCGATTGATAATATTTATTATTATCATAGACTCTATGTTATTATCATGTTTGCTTGTATTAATAATACATTTTATTCACTCTAAGCCACATACGTGACACACGAGGTATACAATAGATTACATAATACAACGATGGGTAAAAATACATAATGCATATGTATAAGCTCACTAGTCATTATAACCATAAAGCATTTCTTATAAAAATAGCTAAATTTCTTAATTGCTTTCCAGATTTTTTCTCAAATAGCTGTGCGAATTTTAAAATATTTGGTCTTCTAAAATAAAATGGCTGGATATCGTATAGATTAATTGAGTGTTGTTTAATGGTGTTTAACGGCTTGACAGCAGCTAATGTCATTTTAAGCTAGGTTAACGGAATCAAATCCCGTATTTCATAAGTACGGATGGAGGAAAAATCTCAAACTCAGAACGGAATATTTACAGCAAAATGTATATTCAGCCCTGAAATTAAAATAACCTGATTTGGTGCCAGGTCCTCACAACAGCAGTCACTTAGCTGCACTGTAGTAGGTCTTAGCAAAGAACTATAAAACCTGGCTATGTCCTGTAAAATTCACCCAAATACTTTCCATGGCTGGCAAATGGGCCATTATAATTTGGTAACGGCAGAGGCGTCGCCAGGGGTGGGTGAGCGCTTGTAATTCAGGGGTGCAAACGAACCCCATTTTCAGTTTTAACTTAAGTATAGATATTGGAAATTTTCGCTCTAAAATGCATTAGAACACCGGAAATTGCATGTAGAAAATCCAAAAAAATAACGAGTCAAGATGGGATACCCCTCTCATGCTATCCCCGCCTTCTTCGGCAGTCAAACCCCCTTCAAAAATTCCTTGCAACGTCTATGAACGGTATTATAACGCTGTGAAAGTAATATCATACCACTTAAAAATAAATTGCTTTTTACGCCACTTAAAATATGTCGCTGATAGCAAGGTGTTTATTTTAACAATTATAGTGTCCTTGTAACTTTCCTATGAAGATTAAATTTCCAGACTATATATCATAAGCAGATGATTTTACATTTAACTCTTTGCATGCAGCGGCGAAAATATCCGCCAAACGAATTAGGAGTATATGTTTTATTTCTCTCTGTAAATATGTCTCGAAATTTCATTAGAATTGTGTCCTCCGGACACAATTCTAATGAAATTCCGAGACATATATATATTCATGACATTTATAAGGAGAAATAAAAGAAAATATAATGAATTGTCATCTACTATTTTTGAACTATTTATAGCCCACAAATTTCCCAGCATGCAAAGAGTTAAGACTACATGTATTACCTACTGAGTTCATAAGAAACAAGGCTATGCCGAGTTACCAATTTAGTTTACTAAATACTAGAGAAAGTGAGCAGGGGTCACGTATACCCAAGGACGCCGCCTGGACCGACAAATAAACACTTTAAAAAGCAAATATTTTAAAAAACTTTAACGCAAATTTCTAAGTAATTTGACCTTGACATTGGCCATGAAGACCGCATGGGTGTGGTATGGAATTAAAATATAGATGACGATAAGGAAGTATATGGAATTTGAAGTCAACATACAGCTGCAGAGATAATGGGTACCCGAAAACTTTAACGCAAATCTTACTGTAAGTAATTTGACCTTGACCTTTGGACATGAAGGCCGCATGAGTGTGGTATGGAATGAAAATATGGATGATGATAAGGAAGTATATGAAGTTTGATACGAAAACTGTTTGCCGGGGGTATAATGATACTACCATATCTATCTCTATGTCCCCATCTGACGATTGGCAATGAGATTATAAACAAGGTGACTATTCTTTGAATACTTTCAACACTGCAGACCTCGATAGCGGTGTTTGCAAACAGTGTAGATCCAGATGAGCCGGCTCGTAATGAGCCGTCTCATCGGTATCTGCACTTTTTGCAAGTAATTTTTATTGTTTCTTAGAGAAACATTCCCTCTTTACAAATGGACTAGTCTGAAAATCACTTTGTGACTATTGGATTGGTGGGAAAATTAACATATCACTGTCCATTACGTTATTTGGTGTCGACAGTGTTAACAATGTGAGATAACAAACATAATTAAAATTGCCAAAAACCCAATTGAAATCAGAAGTAGTGAGTATCAAAAAGCAATGAAAAATTTGTGGTATCTTTATCATGCTACAGAAAACAACAAACAGACCACAAATATAGCATATTTTTCCTATTTTTCCATGAAAACACATCTTGGTATTTCATTAGAATTGTCTCCAAGGAGACAATTCTAATGAAATACCAAGATGTGTTTTCATTTAGAAGTAAACTATTCAATAAGTGCGGTCTGCTGATGTGTAAACAGTTGTGTGATTCTATTTGACACAATTAAAATTTTGAAATACCCAATTGCTTCAGAAATGACGGAGTGACAATACTCGATTACTAATTCCTTATCTGGAGCGCTGCATTTTCTAAGCCATAACTGACATATGCTCTGAGCAAGGAGATTACAGGCACAGTTTCATCTGTAGCCTATTTCACCAACATTGCAAAGCATACTTTTCTAGCAAAGTATACTTTGAGGGAGAAATTTTCAATTTTATGATACATTTATTAATTTGTATTATACTGAATTTATTAAATTGGCTGTGATAATGTAATAAATTCAGTATAATAATTCTGCATACTTTTGATCATCAAATATATGCAGTTGTTAGTTCTACACGAAATAATGCATTTCTGGAAAAATAAATGATGACTCCCTCAAAGTTTACTGGTGTACGGTAGTTGCTTTCGTAGATGATTGCACATTAGAATTATATACCTTTGGGAAATTTCTAACATGCAACCAGACAATATTTGTAGAGCGTTTCTGCCAATTCATTGCTGGTTCAGATCAAACCATCTATTCAGTCGAGATTTGATTCTCGCGTGTCGGTGTTGCTGATATGATTTTCTATATTAATGTAATGAGATTTTGTACACCCCTTGATAGTTCAGCTGCTTCCATATCTATCAGAATGAAATAATGGGGTTGCGGGTCTTGACTGTATGATTGAATTAACAAGGGTGTCGTTATCACTAAGCTAATCCCCTCGCTGGCAGCCTTGATTATAAAACCAGATGGCCGCAGCCCGCATGTCAAGCCCGCCGAGGCATTTGATGGTCTCAGAGCGTATTTATTTGAAGTTTGAATTAAGGGTTGTGGCAATATAAGGTATGTAAAAACTTTAACACAACTTTTCAAAGTCATTTGACCTTGGGCATGTGGACCACATGCGCAGGCTATAGAATGAAAATATTGATGATGGAAAGGAAGTATTTGAAGTTTGAAGTACAATGGAGTAACGACTGTGGAGATATAAGGTATGTAAACACTTTAACTCTAACTCTGACTTTCAGTGACAGAGAGAGTAGGTATGTGAAAAGCTTAAAACGCAAATTTGGACAAAAGCTTTAACACAAACTTCTAAGTCGTTTGACCTTGACCTTGGGAACAGGGGCCGCATCAGTGGGACACAGAATGAATATATGGATGATGCCCAATAAGCATACAAAGTGTCAAGCAAATCTGACTTACGGTAACAGAGATAGTAGGTATCTGAAAACAACAACGCAAATTTTGACCAAAATTTAAGGCAAACTGGTAAGTCATTTGACCTTGGGAATAGTGGCCGCATGAGTGTGATACAGCATGAATATATAGATGATGATAAGCATATGAAGTTTCAAGTCAATGTGGCTTAGGGCTGCAGAGATATAAGGTATTTAAAAACTTTAACGCAGATTTCGGACGGACGGACACCCGGACGTTATTGTCAGAGCTCCAGTTAAGGTGCGTAATTTGACCAAATATTCGAGGTATTTTTCTTAGTTCTTCACCAAAAATGGCAAGTTGGGAGTTCTTTAGAATCGTCTCAACGAGACGATTCTAAAGCACTCCCAACTTGCCATTTTTGGTGAAGAAATAACAAAATCACACCCCCCCCCCCCAAAGTTGATCAAATTACGCACCTTAACTGGAGCTCATTGTGATCATTATGTCTCGCTTTCCACAAGCGGGCTCGACAACAATAACAACAAAAAAACAACTTTTGCCTCACAAACAAGGTGAACATAAGTCCTCAGTGACCTTAACCTTGGGCGGACGGATGTGGGTCATGTGCAAAACAAAGCACCTAGACACACACTGTGGCTAAATATTATCAAAATCAGTGAAGTTGTTCATAACTTATTGAACGAGATGGATGCAGCTTGTATGTCGCGCCGCCGAGGCTTTTATAGTATACCGAAAAACATTAACATGGATGTACGTACATACATACGCCAATGTACCGACTATATCACACTGTCCACAAGTTGGCATGACAAAAATGAAATGTGTTACTAATGTACGTGCGAACATACATACATGGACTAACGCTATATCCCCTGGTTGAAAACTCAATAAGTCAATTTTTGTTGTGACAGGTCATACATTCTAGATTGTCATTACACCCTATTGTGCATAAACTTTTATAGTATAACTATGTGACTTTGACTGGAGTATAGAAGTGTCACACAGAGCTCCAGATGAGGTGCATATTTGCGTAAATACCCAATTAAAATTGCCAAAAACCCAACTGAAATCAGAAGTAGTGAGTATCAAAAAGCATTGAAAAATTTGTGGTATCTTTATCATGTTACAGAAAACAATAAACAGACCACAAATATAGCATATTTTCTTATTTTTTCCATGAAAACACATCTTGGTATTTCATTAGAATTGTCTCAATGAATACCAAGATGTGTTTTCATTTAGAAGCAAACTATTCAATAAGTGCAGTCTGCCGATGTGTAAACAGTAGTGTGATTCTATTTTACACAATGCAAATTTTGAAATACCCAATTACTTCAGAAATGATGCAGTGACAATACTCAATTACTAATTCCTTATCTGGAGACCTGGCCACACTCTAATTTTCGCAGTCGCTGGTCAGGAGCTGCAATAGACACAAAGCCACAAGTCCTAGGTTAGATGTTAGACCTATTTTGTATATGCCAGTGCCTGACTGAACAGCGAACAGTGTAGACTCTGACCAGAAGGCTGGTCTGGGTCTACACTGGTCGCAAAGACCATCAGCCCCATTTCCCCACATCTGCAGGATGTTTGACCAATAATATGGAGCACCTGTTTCTGGTAATCAATATACGACCTTACTACACCACTCGACGTGATGAATGCCATAACAGGATTAAACGATGATAGAGCGATATGATTGAATACGTACAATAAATGGACAAAATTGTTAATCAGAAACTGATACATTTTCAGCACAAAGAAATATATTCTCAGTGAGAAATACATTCTGAACCATTTGTGTTATTATTTTTATAGATTCTATTTGGAATTATAGTGCGGAATAAATATTGCGGTATTTTTTATCTTTCAATATTTTCATATTTTCGTATTGATAGTGTATTTTCGTCTTCTTTCTCAATCATGTGTTCTTTTATTGAGTTAGCCGATTGTATTTGGAATAAAGATATTTATTATATACCTACCCATGAAATACATAGCTATACGACGTAAATAAAAGTCATGTTCTCATCGATGAAATAAACATCTTTCGGTGAAAATACGACTACCGGTACTTCCGCTATCTATATTCATAACGCGCACCTGCAGTGCCGGACTGCAAATAGGCTGCAAATACACATTCATTACCGTATACAGTCTAAAAAACTGCTAATTTCCATGGAGCGGTATATAATAAAAAGAATATTCATATTTTTGCAACGAATATGACATATATGTTCATCTCGTAGTGTGAGATGTCCATATTTCACTGGAGAGTGAAATATGGACATCTCACACCACGAGATGAACATATATGTCATATTCGTTGCAAAAATATGAATATTCTCTAAGTATTTGGAATAAAGATATTTAATAAAGTGGAATACAATACTTACTGTTTTGAGACATATTTTTTTTATTGAGTAGGCCGATTCGTACAGAATACGTACGACAGTGCAGAATAAATACTTCAGGTATTTCAGACGGTTCAAATGAGTGGTCACAACATATACTTTAACAGTGAAATAAGGGAAACAAAAATAAAATATTTCAAAAAGTTCATATAGGTAAAGGTGTGTATTGCGAATGTAATGGGTTAACCAATATTATGCCTCGAGGGGTATAAATATAACTATTTTTGCCACAATTGTTTCTCTCATTTCTTATTGAAAGTACATGTATAATAATGCTGTAATCAATCCTTTGAAAAACACGTTTGAACTGTCTATAAGCAGAGTGGCCTATCCACTACATGCAAGCAACTCCTCAAGCTTGTCATTACTCTTAATTCATTTCATCACTTTGTTGATAGAAAAACAGTGTTTCTCATCAAAATATTATAGGAATGAATGGCCTTTATGTGGAATTTATCGGGGTATAAACTTGGAAAAGTCGCGGGAATACTGGACGAAGCGATAACAAATTACAATTTTCGAGACTTGCTACTGGCCAATCAAATGTTAGGGAATTGTGTAAATATTTTTGTGCTGGAATTATTTTACTGTGACCACCATTTGAACCGTTTCATGGAGATGATTCAAGAGTGGTCACAACATGTACTTTCAATGAAAAATGACAAAAATAGAAAAAGAAATTTCACAGGTGTATTCTGAATGAAATAAATACCGTTTATTTAACCAGGACCCGGTTGCTCAAAACTTCTGTTAGCTTAACAGACTGTTAAATCCTTAACATTGTTAAACATGGTGGTCGCGACATACAGGGTGGTTCTAAATATATATCCTCACTTTGGGACCTATCTATTACAAGAAGATAATAACAATCACGATTTGCCTGGTTGGGCCCTCAGGTACGTTTTTATCTTTCACTCTTGTTACCGGGGAGTTTAATTGGGTTATTGCCCATTATAAAAGTAGTAAGATTATTACTGCTTTTTGGGAGGGGGAAAGTGATTCTGTAGCCGATTTCATCAAAATTGCAAAGTATACTTATCTAGCAAAGTATACTTTGAGGGAGTAATCATTTATTTTTACCAAAATGCATTATTTCATATAGAACTAACCACTGCATATATTTGATGATTAAAAGTATGATCGCAAAACACCCACGAGTGTCTTGAAGTAGTTATATGCATGTTTGACAGTGGAGCCTCCCTAAACCGGACACCCTGGGATGTCGCCAGGGTGTCCAGTTTAGAGAGGTTCCACTGTACCTTGAAAAAACTTAATGTCTTAATGAACAGGTAGGTGGTTTACCTGGAGAAAAGCAAATTAACCCTTGAAGCTCAAACAATATAAAATTGCTGTGCTGTACAGAAAAGTTGGATATACAGAATTTGTAATATTTTAATAGTGCTGAAATAACACTGACAGTATTCCGACATCGAGAAGTGAAACAAAGAATTCACAAGAATGAGAAATAAGCATTGATGATGAAGACAGTGCGACAGGGAAGATGAGCGTGACTGACAAGCAGTGGTCGACAGCACAAGCGGGCAAGATGGCCGACTGGAAACTGGAGAAACGTATACGGAAGAGTAAGTTGTTAAAACTTCATGTTCAATATTTTCACATTTAAACATGTTATTTTGTTATGATACGAGGTCGTGTGCGACCAAAGTTAGAAGCCTTGTTAAGATATATAGAGCTATACCGATGAAAGGCGAAACACGCCGAATGCCTGTGGTCTGAAGCTGAAGCCCAGGTGGGTGATCCATTGGAGCTCGCAAAGTGAGGGAGTTAGCTAGGTGGGATGGGAGGCGGAGAGTGGTGTTTCCCGCCGGAAGTATTTTTTAATTAAATCTCTTCTGCAATTTTATAACAGTAAAACATTAAGGGTATGTATGAAAATTATGTTGAAGCCCGGGCTTCCAGGCCTTCGCCCGTCGATTTGCAATAAGTATGTTTAAACTAACAATTTGAAATATTTTTTGTGCTATTTTTCTTATTTCTATTCTAGAGGCGGTTCAAATTAGTGGTGAAAACATATACTTCCGTGAATAATTAAGAGAATATCTTTATATAAAACAATGCCTAGCTTCAGCATTTAGCCCTTTCACTTTTACACAGCATAAAGTCAACATTTGCAAACACTGTAGATCCAGATGAGACGGCTCGTAACGAGCCGTCTCATCAGGATCTGCAGTGTTTGTCATTATTTTCAAGATTTTAAAACAACAACCCTTTGCTGGCTTAATGGAATAGCCCAAAATTAACATGGAACAGACCATGATGTACTAATTTAAGGGTGAAAGGGTTATGTAATAAATACATCCATGGCTATGCAAATTCCTGAAGTAGTTTGTGTAGAACAGAGGATTTAACCCTTACACCGCTATCTTAATTTTTTGTCGTCCGCTGTTTAGTTTCTATTTTCCATTTTTATCATCAAAAACATGGTTTTACAGCACTTTAAAATAATTTACAACATGGTTTGACAGCACTTTAGAATCATTTCCATTGGAAATGATTCTGAAGTGCTGTCAAACCATGTTTTTATTGAGAAATAAGGCAATATATAAAAGCAACGGCAGACGACAATTGTTGTGTGTAGCGGTGGTCTAAGGGTTAATGTTTGAAATTACCGTACTAATACTATGGGAAAATAAAATAATGAAAATATGTGATGCTGGTGTTTGGCGGCTGCTGCTATGAGAGAGGGGACGAAACAGAACTGAACAAAACTGGATCTGGTTTCTGTTGTGACCCCCGAGGGCCAATACATTGCAACGCCTCACGTTTTACATTATATATATCCAAGGCCCCATCATGTATGTCGTCTTGGGTAGATAATGTGGTATGGTCACTGACTGACCCACTGACCCACAACGGTCAGGACCATCTGATAATGGGGTAGATAGGTGTCATGGTTATTAGTAGTCGTTCTCGAAATGTCAAATATAATTCCGACTTCCCAACTATATAATAGCATGGTATCTAGACACCTATATAACAAGGTGCATGATCACATGGTTACAACAACAACAATGACTGAAAGTGTTGAAATGTGCAACAGATTTTTATGAAATATGGCGCAGCAAACGCGTCTTCAGGAGCTGCATTTGGTGGTTCCGGAAGTTTGGCACATACGTATGTCGTTTTTGCGAAGAATCGATAGCTTAACAAGACGCGTTTGATGTGCCATGTTTCATCAAAATCCGTTACATAATAATGACAAAATGAAAGAATACGTATTGAAACGGAGGGCTTCTGGAAGTTTCAGTAATTGTTGTTGCTGTTTTAACCACGTGATCATACACCTTGTATAAGTTATGTACAACACAACAAAAGTGAAAGTGAAAGTGAATGTGTCTAACATACCGGGAACAGCTAAGGAGATGCGAACGCGGTTTCAAGTCCCATCTGACAGACCAATGAAAAGTGAAAGGGTTTAACGTCCCACCAACAGCTAAGGTCATATAGAAACGGGAGCACTATATAGTATGAAAGTATTTTTTGATGCCCTATACGAGGTTTTAATCCAAAACCTCCGGATTGGAAGTCTGTAGCCTATTTCAGTCATCAACATTGCAAAGTATACTTTCTAGCAAATATACTTTGAGGGAGTAATCATTTATTTTTCCCGAAATGCATTATTTCATATAGAACTAACGACAGCATATATTTGATGATTAAATGTATGCAGATTTATTACACTGAATTTATTACATTATCACAGCCAAAATGGCTGTGATAATGTAATAAATTCAGTATAATAAAAATTAATAAATTTATCCTTAAATTTAAAATTTCTCCCTCAAAGTATATACTTTGCTAGTAAAGTATACTTTGCAATGTTGGTGAAATAGGCTACAGGTGTTCTAACCCCTAGGCCACAATCCATCCCTGACAGACCTGTGAGAGGTGAATACATGTAATATGTAAGTATTTTTCACGCCCAGGTTGAGGATTGAACTTGCAACCTCCAGTATTGAAGTCCAATGACAAACTTTGCATATACAATTCAAACATTACATGTACTTGTACAGTGACAATAGAGCAAATTTGATTTTAATCACCTTCTAGAGGAATTTAGCATGTCAACATTATAATTACTTTTCAACAAAAGATAAAAGGGAAATTTGCATAGTAAAAGTAAACCTCGTGTTACAACATTGTTTGTTTGTAAAAAGAAACACAATGCAACCATACCGAGTGTTTCAACCTTATTGAAACAAACTGGCCATATCTGACCATGTTTGGCCTATTCATGCTGTAACGAATTTCAAGCAGGACACGTACAGATACACACTATCAAAATGTTCAACTATTTTTTTTATTTTTTAATGAAAATATATGTAACACCATATATTTTAGAGCAGAAATAAAGAAAATTTTATTTTTTTTGTAAGAAAAATGGTGAATCTTCAGCATAAAATACACCTTAGATGAAGTATAAAACATTCAATATGTGGTTTTCCACTTTACAAACTGCAAATGGCACCATTTATTTGATCAAATTCCAGAGAGTTTGTGATTTACCCTGCTACATACTTTCATAGGGACATAAATTGGCAATGCATTTCTGCTAATACAGTGCCAGGACACACCATTTGTGAAACATAACATGTTTTAGGTGTGCAATGATAATACTAACCACCTGCAGGAGTAATTACCATTCCAAATACTAGTTAATTCCAGAGCTCCAGATAAGTTTTGTATGTAAAGAGTATTATTATAGGAATGAATGGCCTTTTTGTGGAATTTATCGGGGTATAAACTTGGAAAAGTTCGTTAGTGCAACTAAAATGTTCGTTAGTGCAAATTCAAGGGTCCGTTCCACTAAGCTTCGTACGATAAAGATGTTCGTACGAATATTTTTATCAATTTGCTTTTCACATTAACGTGACTGGCCAGTGCTACAATTTCCCGCCTACTTGTACACATTATAGGAATGAATGGCCTTTTTGTGGAATTTATCGGGGTATAAACTTGGAAAAGTCGCGGGAATACTGGACGAAGGCCGGAAGGCCTCGTCCAGTATTCCCGCGACTTTTCCAAGTTTATTATAGGAATGAATGGCCTTTTTGTGGAATTTATCGGGGTATAAATAAACTTGGAAAAGTCGCGGGAATACTGGACGAAGGCTGGAAGGCCTCGTCCAGTATTCCCGCGACTTTTCCAAGTTTATATCCCCGATAAATTCCACAAAAAGGACATTCATTCCTTATAATTCCAGCATTTGAAACAAATTCATCAAGAAAATGTGTTTATTTTCCGTTTTCTTAAGAATTATTTTAGCTGCGCCTGACGGTTACGGAAAGTAGTTCGGCATGGCGTTTACTGGTATATAAATTCTGGACAGAGACTTGCTACGGACCAATCAAATGTTAGGGAATTGTGTAAATATTTGTTTGCTGGAATTATACCCCCATATTTCAAATTCAATGTGTGTCTTAATTTTACAAATGTATTATTGATTTTCTTCCTTATTAATTAAATACATAAAATAGGTAAAAAAATGATCAACAAGAAATGCGTCTGTCGAACGCGGATGCCACCTGCAGCATATTTGAGAAACTGTGACAAAGTGGTTAAGTCATTTAAGTAACCTGGTGAATGTCAAAAGGAAAAGGTCATATAAATTATGAAAAGGCAGGTGTGGCACACATACCAATGAATGAAGTGTTAAAGTGATTAAGCAAGTTATGTAGATGATATGGCCAGTTTGAGAAACTGTGACAAACTGGTTAACCAAAATTGTTAAGTCATTTAAGTAACCTGGTGAAGGTCAAAAGGCGAAGGTCATATAAATTATGAAAAGGCAGGTGTGGCACACATACCAATGAATGAAGTGTTGAAGTATTGAAGCGATTAAGCAAGTTATGTAGATGATATGGCCAGTTTGAGAAACTGTGACGAACTGGTTAACCAAAATTGTTAAGTCATTTAAGTAACCTGGTGAAGGTCAAAAGGGGAAGGTCATATAAATTATGAAAAGGCAGGTGTGGCACACATACCAATGAATGAAGTGTTGAAGTATTGAAGCGATTAAGCAACTTATGTAGATGCTATGGCCAGTTTGAGAAACTGTGACAAAGTGGTTAATCAAAAAGTGTGACGGACGGACGGACGGACGGACGGACGTTCTTACGGTACTATACTTATGTGGCTTATCACATGTTAAATATTAGCCACATAAAAGGATTTTTAGCCACATAAATTTTTTAGGTGGCTAATTGTAACCAACCCTAACCTTTACCAAGTCCATAACCCTGTGGGGCTAGCCACATAAGTACCCTAATGTGTGCCCGGACGGACGGATGGACGGACGGTCCAAACACTATATGCCACCCCGTTTCTTCGAAACCCGGTGGCATAAAAAAATATAAACAAGAAATGTGTCTGTCGAACGCGGATGCCACCTGCAGCATATTTGAGAAACTGACAAAGTGGTTAACCGAAAAGTGTGACGGACGGACGGACGGACGGACGGACGGAGGACGGGGACGTTCTTACAGTACTATACTTATGTGGCTTATCACATGTTAAATATTAGCCACATAAAACGATTTTTAGCCACATAAAAGGATTTTTTAGGTGGCTAATTGTAACCAACCCTATCCTTTACCAAGTCCATAACCCTGTGGGGCTAGCCACATAAGTACCCTAATGTGTGCCCGGATGGACGGACGGACGGACGGACGGACGTACGTACGTACGGACGTATGTACAGACGTACGGACCATCAAGAGCAATGCAATATGCTCTCAACGGACAGACGTACTGTTAGGCTAGCAATTAAACCCTTGCTGGCATTTTAGAGTAGGCTAAACAAGATAAACGTTTCATTATTTAATTAGTAATGATCAGGATGGCATCCACAAGTAGTTAATTCAAGGACTAGACTAATGTATAAGGGAGATAATTAATGTAGTACTAACTGAGTAATAGCAGTTTAGACAGAATAGTGTCCCTTAGACTATGGAAAATGGCTGTCGGTATACACTGGCGAATTTTTATTCTGACAAGCGCGATTTGTCTGCTGTCACTGGGTGACCGAAGTGCTGAAATGAGCCAGTCTCCTTTCTTATATAGACACTGGATCTGACAGTCAGCCAATCAGATGGCCAGGACATTCTGACAGTCAGCTATTTCATTGGTTGGAATAAGAGCGCTGACTGTCAAGTTTCCGCCATCTTGGATTTGAAAGTTACATTTTTGGGCTTTAGACTAGAAATACAGCGTAGATAGCTAAGATATCGTGACAGTCAGATGTCCAGATGATTCTACATGTCAAAATACATCAGGTAAGTGTAAAACTATGAAGATAAACATGCGTTTAATGAGTGACCGCCTAGCCAGAAAGGCTGCGTGAATCGACAGTCAAATAATGGCGGTCACAAAACTTTGCGAGCACCGCCGAACAAATAATTAGAATAATGCAGTTATAAGAACGTTTGAGGTATGATCACCTATGTAAATACTTAGGAGAAGTGTTGAGCTACCAAAATATATCGGTATGACACCATGGTAATGAATATCCAGCCCAAACTGGCCTAATAAAGGTGGTCACGTGACCTCCAGCGAAGTGTTAAATCAATGTCAACAGTCGACAATGGCCATTCCACAGCATTCACACAGCAGAATGTGAATAGTAGGCTTATATAGCAGTTATGTAGCACACCACCTTACAATATTCATCTGATCTGGCAAATCACTCATTAAATAAAGTAGTTAAAGTTTTTATGACAGCTGGGGAATGGAACACTCCATTTGACAGCTAAAGTAAGGATCATTTCCTTACAGTACGGACCATCAAGAGCAATGCAATATGCTCTCACCCCCTTGCTATCGCACAGCTAGGGGCATAACTAAACTTATCGTATGCTGTTGAGTTTTTGTTTTCCTTTTTTTTTCCCCATCAAAAACATTGTTTGACAACACTTTAGAATAATTGCCAATGGAAATTATTCTAAAATGTTGTCAAACCATGTTTTTATTCAGACAAAAAAGACAAAATATAACAAAACAATAGACGAAAATTTACATTTCCCGCATTCTAAGGGTTAACTCATTCACTTCCCCCCATTCTATGACAGATTTTGATGAAGAAAATGCCAATTAATGGGCAAGAAAAAAAATTAATCACAACACATGCGAACTACAGATAATATATGCTATACAAAAACACCAACTAATTGTGAAAAGGGGCATAACCACGCAAGACATAACCAGCCCACTAAGTCGGAGTTACTTGTCTTCTTTACTGACAATGAAAGTGTAATGATTTAATAATATTAGTTACAACCAAAGTTTGTTCCAATATATAATTAACCCTTTCAACCCTAAGTAACTGTAGCCTATTTCATCAACATTGCAAAGTATACTTAAGTAGCAAAGTATACTTTGAGGGAGAAATTTTTAATTTTTTGAAAAATTTATTAATTTTTATTATACTGAATTTATTACATTATCACAGCCATTTAATGGCTGTGATAATGTAATAAATTCAGTATAATAATTCTGCATACTTTTAATCATGATATATATGCATTTGTTAGTTCTATATGAAATAATGCATTTCAGGAAAAATAAATGATCACTCCCTCAAAGTATACTTTGCTAGTAAAGTATACTTTGCAATGTTGATGAAATAGGCTACAGGAATGGATTTTGATTGTTAATTTTTCGACTAATACAATCGGCATAAAATGATTTTCAGACTAGTCCATTTATGAAAAGAGTGTGTTTTTGTTCTCAAAGATATGAAAATTACTTGCAAAAAGTGCAGATCCTCATCACGAGCCGTCTCATCTGGATCTACACTATTTGCCGATACCACTATACAGGTATGTAGTGTTATGGTTAAAATACATATTGATCTTGATTTCATTGTTATCACTATTTTATCAGTTGGTGAGCATTCAGCCAATGAATGCTAGTAAAACATATTACCTGTAGCCTATTTCACCAAAATTGCAAAGTAAACTTATCTTGCCAAGTACACTTAATTGAGAGAGATAAGGATAAATTTATAATGTTTCATTATACTGAATTTATTACATTATCACAGCCACTTTGTATCTAGGCTGTGATAATGAAATAAATTCAGTATAGTAATTCAAATATATGCAGTTGTTAGTTCTATATTAACTCTTTGCATGCTGGGAAATTTGTGGGCTATAAATAGTTCAAAAATAGCAATGACAATTCATTATATTTTCTTTTATTTCTCCTTATAAATGTCATGAATATGTCTTGGAATTTCATTAGAATTGTGTCCGGAGAAATAAAACATATACTCCTAATTCGTTTGGCAGATATTTCCGCCGCTAGCACGCAAAGAGTCAAATAATGCATTTCGGGAAAAATAAATGATTATTCCCTCAAAGTACACTTTGTTAGATAAGTATGAGTTGCAATTTTGGTGAAATAGGCTGCTGGTGTGTCTTCAAGCGAGACACTATGACAATGCCTGGTGCTAGTTAGAACTATATAGCACAATTGGTTGTCTCAGGTTAGCGGAATTGGTAACGAGTGTGATTCTGTCCAATGCGGTTAAGATTTGATCCTTGAGCGGGACAGTACGCGAGATGGTAATAATGGTGGTCACCTGTAGCCGATTTCATCAAAATTGCAAAGTATACTTCATGGAGAGTGACCTAAAAAATTTGTTATACACATTTCATTAGGTAATTTTATGGTCATATTGTAGAATTGTCTCTCAATAACAATATAGCGAAGTATGAACATCAACGCCCTGCAGGATTTTTCTATATTTTAATGTGTGAAATGTAAATGTAATTAAGCATAATTTTACTGTGTAAGCGTGGTGTACCGATATATAGTGCAACCTGTTGCCTATAAAGCGGAAAATGTGCAGCTAGAACCAACCTTATGCCAATGAAAGCATTTATATAATTATTTTTAACCGTTGAATAAATAAATTAATTTTACTTAGGACTTAAGTAACTATTTTGAAAGATTTTTCTTTTCATTAGAAAGGCTCAAAATATATGTTGCACAACTACAAAACATACAACGACTGAATAGGCCTTCAGTGAACATCAGTGTAAAGACATAGTACTGAATAGATAGATAGGTGCTCAGTGAATTGAGAAGGGCGATTCAGGAGATTGAATGTGTTCAGGCAGCTCAGTGCATTCAGACGTACAAAACATCATTTCCATTCAGACACTCGCTATGGGTGAACATAGCAGCAGTATCCCTATGACGATGACTCACAATCATATAGTCTAGTGGATCTTAGAAGAGTGATGATTTAACCCTTAGACCGCTACTCACAACAATTGTCGTCTGCTGTTGTTTTTATATCTTGCCTTATTTCTCAATAAAAACATGCTTATACAGAGTAGAAAACATTGTGGGAAAAGGAGAAATTGCTTGTTACAAGCAATTTCTCCTTTTCCCACAATGTTTTCAAAAGACATCTTCTGCAGAGGCGTGAAAAGTCGTCTCTATCAGGGAAAGGGTTAACAGCACTTCAGAATCATTTTCAATGGAAATGGTTCTGAAGTGCTGTCAAAGCATGTTGTGAATTATTCTAAAGTGCTGTCAAAGCATGTTTTTGATGATAAAAATGGAAAATAGAAAATAACAGCAGACGACAACAAAAATTAAGATAGCAGTCCAAGGGTTAATATGACATTTGGTTAATATGACATTTATTAAACAAGCTCACTGATTTTGTACAAAACGAGGCTACTCCGAGTTTTGTTAATTTCATATGTCACATTTTCAAAAAGCGCAAATAAAAAAAAAAATTCTGTTAGCTCTATTGTTATGCTATTATTTGTTAGCAATTCTATCAGGTTGGTTAGCAAGTTTTGTGTTTGAGGACACTGCCAGGTAATAAGTCGAATGGTTTCTATATCCGAGTTGCATAGGTTGCATAAATATGTTGTTTTAATATCACTCCTATCCTGTATTCGGAAAGCAATTATCTCCCCATATATATCTGTATATAATATTACCGTTTGACCACGATAACGTACTCAGTAGTACCGGCTGAACCAATATGTCTTGCGACAATGGAGAAGTTTCAATTCGCGACCAGTGTAGACCCAGATCTGACTGCACATGCACATTCGTGCAGTCAGATCTGGGTCTATACTGTTCGCGATTAATTTTTTTGATGATATATACAACCAAAACCTTATATGGTGGGAGAGAGAGAGAGAGGACGGGATTAGTGGAAATAGCAAAACATTTTGATAACATTTAACACAAGAAACGAGGCAAAGCCACGGATGCCAGGTTTTTTCAAGGCATATATACTTCGGTAACAGATAATACAATGGCACAAACATGACACGTTGAATTTGGGCATCTTCTTGAAGAAAAAAAAATACACGCAAAAATTTAACCCTGCAGTTATGAAGCAGTCAAGTATGGTGGTTCCAGGTTGTACAGAAACAGAGAAATGGACTTAAACACGAAAACTTACCATTGTAAACAGCAAAACTTAACGTTGAAAATTGCTAAGTCGTTCACGTGGAAAAAATAGGTGAAGGTAAAAAAAAAGGTCACATGTTGGATAGTGGTATGTAGTGGGCACCCCTTGCTTGTGAAGCTGTCAAAGTTTGGTGGTCCTGGGTTGTACAGTAACAGAGAAATGGACATTTAACAGAAAACTTAACAATGAAAGTAATTTTCATATACCGTAAAGATTCTAATAGACGCCCATGCTCCAATAGACGCCCACCCCCCCCACTTTTTACGTTGAAAATGACACATTTTTTGGCCGATTTTCACGAAATCAGTGCCTCTAATAAACGCCCAGTACCGACTTGAAACAAAATCGAAGCTAATTGTCCAATTAGATTTTTTTTCTTTCCATTATTTCAAAAGGAACTTCCTTTAAAATCGGAGAAAAAACATAATTGCTACTTTCACTTTCAAAAGCGGAAGCGAAATTCGACTGTTTCCTGTGTCACAGTAAATTCCTCATCAGCAGTAGCTATTTGCACAGACACAGGGTGATCAGAATTTACACGGTTACGGAGACGCCATTTTCAAAGCATCTCAAACCCGACAGATCCGAAACGCTGACGCTGACGAAATGTCCGTAGGCGTAAATCTGATCAGCATTAATGATCGACGCTGTCTTGATATACATTACCATTAAATTTAACATTTCTACCGACTGTACCATAATGACCAGAGTGGGACAAAACCTCTTGGCCCAAATGTTTATAAACTGACAGACAGCACAATCAAGTCTGGCGTTTGAGAGTAACGTCCTTTAGTTATGCTTTTGTTCAGATAGCAGAACATCGTATATTTTTTTTTATCATTTTCCCTTTGCTGAATAACACTTGCCTCTATTAAACGCCCACCCTGGACTTCGGAGCCAATGGTGATTCTAATAAGACGCCCGGGCGTCTATTAGAATCTTTACGGTATTGGAGAGCAAAAACACACCCTTTTCATAAATGGTAGTCTGAAAATAATTTTGTGATCATTGGATTGGTTGCAAAATTAACATATCAAATTCCATTCCAGTTACTTAGGGTGAAAGGGTTAAAAAATGAAAAGTATTAGTAATGTACTAACTTGGGGATAATAAGCGTTCTTTTGATGCGGTCATGTCAATCTAAGGAATAATTAATCTCGAACTACTACAAACTCAATAAGCCTATTTTTGTCACGAGTCACAAAATACATATCAAGCCAGAGGCCGGTCACGATCTCAGTAAGCCTATTTTTGTAATAACGAGTCACAAAATCATAACGGTAGATAATAACTTCACGAAACATGATACGTTATTATGTACATAAACACGACAGACGAGGGATATCTAGACCAAGCGAAGGTGTAATACTGCAATACAGGCGGTGGGCAGTGTTTGTTAGGACCACCTGCTGTTTATGTCTAATATGACTTGTATTTTTCGAAATACCACACCAACAATTAGTCTACACCAGGGCCGTAGCCTACGGCCACCACGGCAGCACGGCGCTGCCGTGCCATTATTTTGGCCTCTTTTTTTTGTTTTTTTCGTCAGCTTCATGCGTTGAACATCCAATTTTGAGGGTCTAAGTGGAATTTTTCCCGCTAAAAAGGCTGCCGTGGCATTATTTTACACACCGCTACGGGCCTGTACACTCGTTACCTCAAACTCTCTTAACCCTTTCACCCCTAAGTAACTGGAATGGATTTTGCACCCAATCAAAACGTCACAAAATGATTTTCAGACTAGTCCATTTATGAAAATTAGTTGCAACAAGAGTGCCGAAGGTCACAATATACGCCTGTCGAAGCAAGGCCAGTCAACAAGGGGAGATAACTCATATTGACGTGATAAACATGTAAACCAAATTTGGTTACGATCCGTCAAGTAGAACTTGACTTATTGCGTGGACAAGGATACAGTCAGAAAATTAAAAATGGCTGCCCAACGGAGATAAGTATCGGAAATTTTTCAAAATCAATAGGCTTCTTCGCCTTGCTGTGATAAACATGTATACCGAATTTGGTTATGATCGGTCAAGTAGAGTTATTGCGTGGACAAGGATACAGAGTGCGAAAATTAAAAATGGCTGCCAAGGGCAGATAAGTATCGGAAAAATTTCAAAATCAATAGGCTTCTTTGTATTGCCATGATAAACATGTATACCAAATTTGGTTTCGATCGGTGAAGTAGAACTTGAGTTATTGCGTGGACAAGGATACAGAGTGCAAAAATTAAAAATGGCCGCCAAGGGGAGATAAGTTATCGGAAATTTTTCAAAATCAATAGGCTTCTTCGCCTTGCCGTGATAAACATGTATACCGAATTTGGTTACGAGCGGTTAAGTAGAACTTGAGTTATTGTGTCACAGTGTGGACAAGGATACAGAGTGCGAAAAATAAAAATGGCCACCAAGGGGAGATACGTCATCGGAAATGTTTGAAAATCAATAGGCTTCTTCGGCTTGCCGTGATAAACATGTATACCAAATTTGGTTACAATCCGTCAAGTAAAACTCTAGTTATTGCGTGGACAAGCTGTGCCCGCCTGTACAAGGTGAATACATAATACGTCCCTTTTTTTCAAACGGGTGTATAAAAAGTGCAGATCCTGACGAGACGGCTCGTTACGAGCCGGCTCATCTGGATCTACACTATTTGCCAATACCACTATACCGGCCTGTAGTGTGGAAAGGGTTAAGTCTAATACGACTTGCTTTTTTCGAAATACCTCAGTAACAAGCAGTCTACACTTGTTACCTCAAACTCAAATGTTTTCCTTTATAATGACTCTCGTAATCTCAAATTTACATTACCTCAAATGAGTGTAGACTGTAATGTGTTTGTTTGTTTGTTGGGATTTAACAGCCTATCAACAGCTAAGGTCATATAAGGCCGGGTCAATGGATTTAGTACTAAATCCAATATATTACCTGTATAAGTACATAAGTATAAGTAAATTGGGGGAAAATCCCAAAATCAGAACTGAATTACAATAAAAAGATATACATGTATATTCAACCATGAAATCAGAATAATCCTGATCTGATGCCAGGTCCTCGCCACACCAGAATCACTTGGCCCCCTCCCAAAAGCAGTAAGATCAGTAATAATCTTACTACTTTTATAATGGGCAATAACCCAATTCAACTCCCAGGTAACAAAAGAGCAAAACATAAAAACGTACCAGAGGGCCAAACCAGGCAAATCGTGATTCCTATAAGGAGGAACCCCTACCGTTAAATTACGCCGTCGCGTTCGCCCGACCAACCATCCACGCTCTGAGGAGACCATAGTATGCAACTACCCTGGCTATCGGAGCTTTACTGCTTCTGACGTCATTTACGGAAAATATTGCAAATTTTGTAAACGTATTTAATGAAATTACGCAGATGTCCGAAGGTACAAAATAACATGGCGTGTCTCGTATAGGAAAATGTAGGTAGTGGGTATGCGTGACAGACGCTGCCCACCATAGCACAATGTAGGAAATAACATTGGCTAATTTCACAATAATTGATTGCCAAACACAAACACAATACTGGATTGTCGTTACGTTGTAAATCACTGATTTTTTACACAACGTAAATATTAAAGAGAAATTGTCACACACAATATTGACTGGATTGTTGACTATTAACTCTATTAACTATTTCATAAATAACCAAAATTCCAAAGATACTTTGTAATGCAGCAACTGCCAGTGTGGTGAATATAAGCAGTCTTTGCTGCAATAGTGGACAGTAACCATTTTGTAAAATCAGCGATTTTCTATGTGACATAAATCTTCTAAGTAAGAGATTAATTCGGATTAAATGCCCGTCTATTGTGTGCAGATTGCCAGTCACGGAATAGACAAGCGGCCGCATAATAGAGAAATACCTTTACACAGGATTATACAAACTTTGCGTACAGGAATGAATACAAAACCTTTCCCGCCACAATTACTTTGATATAGATGTCTGTGGACTGAAATGCGGAGATGGATTAATCCAGCACTGGACGGCTTCGTTGGATAAGATCAGTGAAGATAAATGCCTCATTGTATGGCGTAAGGACAGTGTTCTCGATTGCACTAAGGTCAGTGTTTGCAATTCCATAAGGACAGTGTATATGATTGCACTAAAATGTCCATAAGGACAGTGTATATGATTGCACTAAAATGTCCATAAGGACAGTGTATATGATTGCACTAAAGTGTCCATAAGGACAGAGTATATGATTGCACTAAAATGTCCATAAGGACAGTGTATATGATTGCACTAAAATGTCCATAAGGACAGAGTATATGATTGCACTAAAGTGTCCATTAGGATAGTAGTGTGTGTGATTATACTACAGACACTGTAATTTTCATAAGGACAGTGTGTTTGGTTAGACCAATACCAAGTACAGTGTAATTTTTATATTAGGACAGTGTGTTTGGTTATAGTAAGAACAGTTTCTGCAACTTCCCTATGGACAATGTGTGAGGTTTGAATGCAGAGATTACTAAGAAATACAGGCCGTGTAAGGGGACAACAGCTGGCCGAGGTAAATTGATCACTGAAGCAATTCAAGCAATCACGACTGAATTGGCAGCGACAGATGCCTGTTGTTACAAATGGTAGGTTTCGTATTTATTTACAAATACTGTGTATGGATGAATTGTATTGTATTGTAGACAGTATTATACAAACTGTGTTTTTATACCCACTTTTTGTAGAATCAAAGTACTGAAAGTACTGAGTTGCGATGCGAGCCCAACTGAAATGGGTGGTAACAGTGTTTTATTATATTCTCCTTTAAATATTTCAAATAGAGTAATTGTAGTAAATGGTGTTATACAGGAAACTGTATAACACTCAACATATTTTGTATGTGGAGAGGGAAAGGAGCTGTATAGAAACGGGAAGAATCCAGTAAAGGCTCAGTCACACCAGGACTACGGACGGCCCCAGACCAACCTGGAGCTTGGTCCGGGGCGATCCGTGGAGAACCGTGGTCAATTCGTAGTCAGACCGTAGTGATACCGTGACGAACAGTGGTGATCCGGGATGGTCTGTAGGTCGCCCCGGAGGTTTTAAACTGTTTAAAACATCCGTGGCCATCTGGGATGATCTGGGGAAGTCTCTACTACCGTAGTGAAACCGTAGTAGCAACGGGATGACCGTAGTGCGTCCGTAGTACCACCGTAGTACGTCCGATGACCGTAGTGCGTCCGTAGTACCACCGTAGTACCACCGTAGTACGTCCGTGGCGGTCCGTGGTGGACCGGGAGTGTTTTTGGAAGAGGGTGACAACACGGTTTGTCCCGGTGATAGTACGGTATCACTACGGACACCCCAGATCTACTACGAATCTGCACGGGACGACCGTGGTAACACCGTAGTGTATCCGTAGCGCTGCCGGGGCCGTCCGGGACGAACCTTGACCATCCGTAGTGACGTCGTGATGAGTCCGGCATGTTTTCCGGATATACTACGGACCTACTAAGGTTTACCCCGGACCGCCGTAGTCATCCGTAGTCATACCTTGGCTATCCATAGTATCACCGTAGTAGAACCGTACTGGCACCGTACTGGCACCGTGTTCCTCGCAAAATATTTGATCAGCTTCCCGGATGATCAACCCCGGACCGTCCGAGGGCATCCGTGACCATCCGTAGTTCATCCGTGTTAGGTGTGACTGAGGTTTAAGGCTTAGCATTTGTTTTTTATGCATTACATACACATCCGCATGAGCTCTGAAATTTTTATAAATTTTTGACATCATTTAAGGAAAATATGACTGATTTTCGAAATCAATATCGGCGAAATATGGCGATGCGATAAGGGTGGTAATTCCATATCCGGGCTCAATTATTGTAAGTGAAAGTGTACGCTATTACCACTCATTTGAAACATGCCGATGGGACGATTCAAATGAGTGAACCATCTAGACGACACGGTTCAAATGAGTGGTAACAGTATATTTTCGACATCATTTAAGGAAAATATGACTGATTTTTTTAAATCAATATCGGCAAAATACGGCGTGGGTGGTAATTCCATATCCGGATTCACTCTTCAAACACCTGTGGTTATAGTGTTGTTTTATGCAAATTTGTACACGCCGTAGTTGTGAATGAAAAAATCCGGACAGGTGCCAGACAGGTGTGATTCACACACCATTAATGCGCGACCAAAATATTCCGTTTTATTTGTGGAAAATGAACGGCTAAATCTAAGGTTCCATTGGTTTGTGTTCAATTAAGTATGTACCAAAGATATACATTGTAATAAATGTGAAATGTAAAATAGCATAAAACGAGTCGTTAACAATGACCTAGATACAAGATGTATACATACACGCCCCAAGTGAGTGAGTGAGTGAGTGAATAGGGTTTAACGTCCGCTTTTCTGACATAGAGGTACAAGCCTCAGGGAGTCTACACGCAGACGGGTGAACGGGGTCGTGTCCCGTATCCACCTGTCCGAGGGGGGTAAATCCCAACTTCAGAACTCAATATTTACAATCAAAATATATATTCAGTCCTGAAATTAGAACAACCTGATCTGGTGCCAGGCCCTCGCCACACCAGCATCATTTATCCCATCCCTAAAAGTAATAGGATTATCGCTAATCTTACTTTTATATATGGGGCATAGCCTGACTCAACTCTCACATACAAGAAAGTCAAAAATGTACATGAGGGCCAAATCCGGTATAGTGGGTTCCGGAAAGTATGAACCCAATCGTTAAGCCTGTTTAGTCGCCTTTTACGACAAGCAATGGCTACTGCAGCACTATTCTCAGGATCAGTTGATCCCACCCCGGTGCCTGCACGGAGCAACACGCCACAAGAAAAAATAGCACCGTGATATCTAACTGTATATTGAAAACCGGTTACATAAGCTGCGAGAGGCTCGTAGCTAAAAATGGATATACTGTTTTCGTCACGGGTGTCCCTTTGCAAATTTGCCTTATACGGTAAGTTGTATAATTTCTAAACTGAAATAGATGGAGCTCAATACTTCGTACATATTTTCTTTATAACAAAAGGTAGATACTGGAAATTAATTTCAATTTTAAATCTGACCCTTGGGACATGGATGATCTTCCCTTTTGGACCTAAATTGTCCGTACATCCATCCGTCATGTTTCTTGTAAGAAGTAAAATTTGTAAGAGGTAGGGACTTGAAACCTAGTGTGCATCTTCCTTATATGGTGTGTAGATCGATGCTCAAAGTGAATTCTTAAATTTTGATTTTTGATTCGACCCATGGTCATCTCCCCCTTATCAACTTGGAATTTCCCAATTTTGTCTTTGTAAGAGGTAGGGACTTGAAATTTGGCGTTTGCCTTCCTTATGGTGTGTAGGTGCATAGGTGCGGAACGTGAATTTTTATTTTTGATTCGACTCTCGGTCATGGAGTATCTCAACGTGCATGTAGGAGCCATCAGATGGCAATATTGACCTTAGAAGGTTTGGCAAAAATGTAGCCCAATGTAACCCCTGTAACCCAGATCGGCCTGCACACCTGGGGCCCGTTTCACTAAACTTTGTACGACTAAAATGTTCGTAAGTGCAGATTTAGAATAGTCTGTAAGTATCAATTGATGGATTTACATTTATTGAGCATAGGCTGCATATCAATAAATGTAAACCCAATCATTGTTTACAAGAACACATTGTTAATGTGAAATTTACAGACTATCATAATTTTGCACTTACAAACATTTTAGTCGTAGAAAGTTTAGGGAAACGGGCTCCTGCAGTGTGCAGGCCGATCTGGGCCTACACCATTCAGACAAACCCGGGATCTCTGCTTTGTTGTCCCACCGACTAAGCTAACCGGACATATAGATACACATCTAGCTCCTCCCCATAGTGAGTTAACCCTTTCACCCCTCAGTACTCAGTAACTGGAATGGATTTTTATATGTTATTTTCCGGACCGATCAAATCGTCACAAAATGATTTTCAGACTATTCCATTTATGAAAAGGGGGTGTTTTTGTTCTCAAAAATGTGAAAATTACTTGCAAAAAGTGCAGATCTTGATGAGATGGCTCGTCACGAGAAACGATTTGAGAAACTCTAACAAAAAAATAAACAGACAGATGTACGATCAGTAGCGAGGGTAATTGTATTAATGTGGAATGATGTATAGTTACTAAGTAATGCATGTGTGCAATATGAAGATATTATTTGAAGGCAAACAGAAATTATAGGTGATTTGAGAAACTCTTACAAAAACTTTCAAATAAATAAGCAGACATACTTGGCAATTACTGCTTAACCGAACCAATGGACGGACACACAGTCCATATACTTATGCCTCTCAGCTATAATGAGATCGACAGCATTATAACCCTTTCACCCCTCAGTAACTGGAATGGATTTTGATATATTAATTTTGCAACCAATCCAAGCATCACAAAATGATTTTCAGACTAGTCCTTTAATGAAAATGGGGTGTTTTTGTTATAAAAATTACTTGCAAAAAGTGCAGACCCTGATGAGACGGCTCGTCATGAGCCGGCTCATCTGGATCTACACTGTTTGCCAATACTACTATACAGGCCCGTGTTGTTGAAAGGGTAATAGATCTATTTAGGAATGTTCATACACCCGAATGCAAATCCCGAATGTGATGCGTCAAGTTGTGGAAATTCTACCTAAACCCAACATTGGAAAGACAAACATTGACACATGATGGCGCCCCCACATTGATTGACATTGCCCCGGTGTAATCTCTGATCGAGTTTTCTCAGGTAATGATAATGTATTGATTCGGTTCCAGTCATCGGTCACTCCGGCCTTCCATTAATTCACCAGCTTGTATTTTTTTATTAATTTATAGTAGCAAGTGTGGTGGTGGGCAATGTACGACCAACCTTCATGTGATTGACTCTTTCAACACTATACAGACCTCTTGGACGGGTTGTGGTCTAGTGGTTAGAACATATGATTTCCAATCCGGAGGTTGTGGGTTCAAACCCGCCTAGGGCATACTTTCATAGTATTTCCATCCCACTGGTAGGTCAGATGAGACTTTAAACTGTGGTCCCGTCTCTATATGACCTTAGCTGTTGCTGGGACGTTAAACCCTTTTACTTTTCACTTGCTTTAGTGATGATTGCAAACAGTGTAGATCCAGATGAGCCGTCTCATCAGTATCTGCACTTTTAAGGGCAAACAATCCCCTTGTTATAAATGGAATAGTCTGAAAATCATTTTGTGACAATTGGATTGGTCCTTAAATTAATGTATCACAGTCCATTCCAGTTATTTCGTATTGAAACAGTTAAGAAGTATGAAGTGAAACAATCACCAGCTTTCATGGCGCGCTTTGACGGAAATTTGGGCGGCTAACCTTAGGATTTCAGTGTAAATGTTGCCTTTCGTGCACATTCACCCTTTATGCTGATAGCATACTCACATCAGTGTGTGACTAGCGAACCACGTAGGTGCTGATCTGAAACTACGTTGCTTGCAAACATCTACCTATTGTCAGCCGATGACCAAATTTTCCTAAAGACCTCAACAACAATGCATGCTAGAGCAATTTTCATGCGACAAACCTCCGGTATCCCGGCTAATTACATACTATCATCTGCGCATGCTGATGAAGAAATATTTTACAAAACGGCTACAGCTATTAGGGTGGCATCATTGGCAGACACTAGTACAGTTTCTCGAGGTATCAAAATTGCTCCAGTAGTTACACAGATATTTATTATCTTTGGCTTTCTGGTACCAGAGAGGTGAATCATGTCAATCATGAAAAAAATCATGTCACATACAACATTTTATTCTGCATTTGCTATGAAAATTTGTCAACTTTCGACATCATTTATCACAGTTTCTGTAAATATATTTCATGTTCTTATGTACAAAATCACACGGTATGTCTCAAATGACCTTAGCTGAAAATAGGCCACTAAACACCATTGATCCTTTCAACACCACAGGCCTGTATAGTGGTATTGGCAAACAGTGTAGATCCAGATGAGCCGGCTCGTGATGAGCCGGCTCGTGACGAGCCGTCTCATCAGGATCTGCACTTTTTGCAAGTAATTTTCATATTTTTAAGGGGAAACTAGAAAATGTTTTTAGAACACGGATGCCCCCACCTGCAATCTTGATAGTAAAAGGGTATCGTTATTACGAAGCTAATCCCTAGACAGACATTGCGGGCAAATATTACCCAATAATTCCAGCACAAAAATATTTACACAATTCCCTAACATTTGATTGGTCCGTAGCAAGTCTCTGTCCAGAATTTATATCCCAGTAAACTCCATGCCGAACTACTTTCCGTAACTGTGAGGCGCAGTTAAAATAATTCTTAAGAAAACGGAAAATAAACACATTTTCTTGATGAATTTATTTCAAATGCTGGAATTATAAGGAATAAATGGCCTTTTTGTGGAATTTATCGGGGATATAAACTTGGAAAAGTCGCGGGAATACTGGACGAGGCCTTCCGGCCTTCGTCCAGTATTCCCGCGACTTTTCCAAGTTTATACCCCGATAAATTCCACAAAAAGGCCATTCATTCCTATAGTATTGAAATTCGTGAAGGAGTTATTGAGAAAAGATTAAAAACTTAAAACGCATTTGCCTTACAATTAACAAGGTGTAGCTAAGACCCCAGTGACCTTAACCTTGGGTGTTTGGGAATGGGTCGTTTGCGAAACAAAGCACCATCCCTAGACAGAGTGTGGGCAAAAACACCCACTTTTCATAAATGGTCTAGTCTGAAAATCATTTTGTGACAATCGGATTGGGTGCAAAACAATAACATATCAAAATCCATTCCTGTTACTTCGGGATGAAAGGGTTAAATAAATAAACAAATACCAGGTTATTTTGGAAAATGAAGTTGGAAGCGGGACTAAATAGCAGCTGCTTGTGACGTATATTATCTACCGTCTGTAATGGTATGGAAATGCAATAAGCGTGACAATGCCAAAGCAGACCCACATAAAACATGAATGATGAACATTAGAGGTGATCCCTGTGGAATAACAACACGATAAAGTGACTGTATTTGCACCGTGGCCTATATATTATGCATGGTGTATCATTTTCCAATAATATCCCAGTCAACTAGCTACCTTTGGTTTTAGGTATATGTGACAATAGTTTGGGATATTTGAACGTTCTGTCAAAACTGAATGTGGAGCTAACTAGAAAATGTGATCTGTTGACACACTTAGGGCCCCTATTTAAGAAACTCTTACAAAAACTTCCAAATAAAGAAACAGACAGATGGACGGACGTACGATCAGTAGCGAGGGTAATTGTATCAATGTGCAATGATGTATCGTTACCAAGTAATGCATGTGTGTAATATGAAGATATTAGCTGAAGGCAAACAGAAATTATAGGTGATTTGAGAAACTGGTACAAAAAATAAAAAAAATAAACGGATGGATGGACGGACAGACAGACAGGGCGAAACCTATAGGGCACCGCCGATTCCCGGCGGGGCCTTCATAAATACACAAACAGTTGTTATTATCAATCTATTAATTGCCGAGGCTACGCAATTTTCACATGAAAAACACTTTTCTTAAATATGGACAGAATTATATGTTGTTACCACTCATTGGAACCGTCTCGTTGAGACGGTTCCAATGAGTGGTAACAACATGTGCTGCGAATTGTGAATTGAGTTTGGATGCATCCTTCACAAGAAAATATATTAATTCTAGTTTATACTTTCATTGATATATAGTCATTTTAAAACTATAATTTCCACATATTGCAATTGAACAAGCAACTCTTACATTTTTAGGGACATTGATATTTTGAGGCAGAAATTTCATTCACATGCACTCTATGCACACCACAGATTGAGTACAAGGTTAGGTTACGAATAATTATCAGTATCGACACTACTCACGCATTTCCTATAAAGGACCTTGTCATCAATACATTTCTATAGGGAACAACACATACCTTGGTACTGTGCCAGCTCCAGCAGATTAATTAAATACTTGTCAATTCATCTGATTCAGGGGAAAGCCAAACCCACCTAAGCTTTCAAGTGGAGTGTACAAGGGCGTCGTCGTCAGTGGCAAACATCCAAAAATTAACCCTTAGACCGCTACTCACAACAAATTTTATATCTTGCCTTATTTCTCAATAAAAACATGTTTTGACAGCACTTCAGAATCATTTCCAATGGAAATGATTCTAAAGAGCTGTCAAATCATGTTGTAAATTATTATAAAGTGCTGTCAAAGCACGTTTTTGATGATAAAAATTGAAAATAGAAAATAAACAGCAAACGACAACAAAATTAAGATAGCGGTCTAAGGGTTAATGTGTTTTTTTTTTATTCCATAATATACTATCACAGACAGGGGAGATAATGAGGTAATATATTTCCAATAGTACTGTACAAGGAAACACAGTTTGTGAAACATAACAGTGATGAGCCGTCTCATCCGGATCTGCACTTTTTGCAAGTAATTTTAATATTTTTGAGAACAAAAACACCTCCTTTTCATAAATGGACTAGTCTGAAAACCATTTTGTTACAGTTGGATTGGCTGAAAAATTAATATATTAAAAAAATGAATTCCAGTTACGTAGGGGTGAAATGGTTATGTTCTCTGGCCTAAACTGCATATATCTAGACGAGATGGTTCAAATGGTGGTGACCACAAATACTTCCAATAAACTCAGGCTGGATTGATTAGATTTTTTTCATCAGTAAATGGTGTACCCTTAGAATGAAGTGTTAACTCTTTCACTATTAAGTAACTGAAATGGACTACTTCATGTTAAGTTTGGAGGCCGTTTCATTACGTAGAAAAGGGTGTGAAAATTAATAAAATATCCTCAAACGGTGCAGATCATGATGAGACGGCTCGGTACGACGGCTCATCATGATCTACACTGTTTGCAAATATTAGGAAACACTAGGGGCCCGTTTCACTAAACTTCCTACGACTAAAATGTTCGTAAGTGCAAACTTATGATAGTCTGTAAATTTCACATTAACACTGTTTTCTTGTAAATAATTGTTGGATTTACATTTATTGAGCATAGGCTGCATATGCAGCCTATGCTCAGTAAATGTAAATCCATCAATTCAAATTTGCAGACGATTCTAAATTTGCGCTTACGAACATTTTAGTCGGAAGAAGTTTAGTGAAACGGTCCTCAGGTCTCTAGTGTTGCAACGTTTATTTATTTAATGGTATTTAGCGGGTCTGTCAACAGCCAAGGTCACTTTAAGGCCGGGCTAACAGGGTCAAATACTGTATATTAGAATAATCTGATCTGGTGCCAGGTCCTCACCACACCAGTAACTTATCCACACTCTAAAAGTAATAGGAGTAGTACTAATCTTACTACTTTTATAATGGGAATAACCGTAAGCAACTGTATGTTGAAAGGGTTAAGTCCCTGTCTCCACAAGACAGGGGACACAATAAGCCAGATGGAGACACGCACACCGCGGAAACACTCCTGTAATCCTGCTTTCAGACATGGAGATCAAAACAAATAACTCTAATTGCAGACTGCTCTGTACAAAAACTTGCAATATTCACTAAGTGAGCCGAATAATCGACCAGTCTCAACACAGAAAAGTCTGTAGATATACAATGTGGATTAACCCATTAAAGACGGGATACAATTATAGTAGTTTGAAACTTTTTAGGGTATATGTTGTTACACTCATTTGAACCGTCTCGACGAGACGGTTCAAATGAGTGGTAACAACATATACCTTTATGAAGAAATAAACAAAATAATCGTATCCTTAGACTGAAATAGGTTAATATTGCTTTTTCTTTATTATACCCACTTTTTTGGGGAAAAAAAATGGGTATATTGTTTTCGTCACGAGTGTCCGTCCGTCCGTACATCCGTACGTCCGTCACGTTTCTTGTAACTCGAAAAACTTTTTCACCTTCATACCTACGCGCCTGATATTTGGTATGTAGCTTCGTTATCATGTGCAGATGCGCAAAGTGAATTCGGATTTTTGATCCGACCCTCCATCATGGATTATCTCCCCCTTTTGGACTCAGAATTTCCCATTTTTTCCTTGTAACTCGAAAAACTTTTTCACCTTCATACCTACGCGCCTCATATTTGCTATGTAGCTTCGTTATCATGTGCAGATGCGCAAAGTGAATTCGGATTTTTCATCCGACCCTCCATCATGGATTATCTCCCCTTTCGGACTCAGGATTTCCCATTTTTTCCTTGTAACTCGAAAAACTTTTTCACCTTCATACCTATGCGCCTGATATTTAGTATGTACCTTCGTTATCATGTGCAGATGCGCAAAGTGAATTCCCATTTTTGATCCGACCCTCCATCATCGTATTATTCCCCCTCTCCCCTTTCCGACTCAGAATTTCCCATTTTTTCCTTGTAACTCGAAAAACTTTTTCACCTTCATACCTACGCGCCTCATATTTGCTATGTAGCTTCGTTATCATGTGCAGATGCGCAAAGTGAATTCGGATTTTTCATCCGACCCTCCATCATGGATTATCTCCCCCTTTCGGACTCAGGATTTCCCATTTTTTCCTTGTAACTCGAAAAACTTTTTCACCTTCATACCTACGCGCCTCATATTTGCTATGTAGCTTCGTTATCATGTGCAGATGCGCAAAGTGAATTCGGATTTTTCATCCGACCCTCCATCATGGATTATCTCCCCCTTTCGGACTCCGAATTTCCCATTTTGTCCTTGTAACTCGAAAAACTTTTTCACCTTCATACCTATGCGCCTGATATTTGGTATGTACCTTCGTTATCATGTGCAGATGCGCAAAGTGAATTCCCATTTTTGATCCGACCCTCCATCATCGATTACCTCCCCCTTTCCCACTCAGAATTTCCCATTTTTTCCTTGTAACTCGAAAAACTTTTTCACCTTCATACCTACGCGCCTCATATTTGCTATGTAGCTTCGTTATCATGTGCACATGCACAAAGTGAATTCGGATTTTTCATCCGACCCTCCATCATGGATTATCTCCCCCTTTCGGACTCAGAATTTCACATTTTTTCCTTGTAACTCGAAAAACATTTTCACCTTAATACCTACGCGTCTGATATTTGGTTCGTAGCTTCGTTTTGATGTGCTGATTTGGGGAAAGTGGGTATATTGCGATGGCGCGCCATCGACTTTTTCTAGTTCAATATCATTTTAGGCCGGGTCAATAGTGTCGAACCCTGTGTTTCACAGGTACGGATGTGTGTAAAATCCCAAAATCAGAACCGAGTACGGACATGAAAATATAAATTCAGCCTTGAAATAAGAATAACCCGATTTGGTACCTAAGGTCCTTATCGCACCAGAGGCTCACTAAGCCCCAGCCTCTATAATAGGATTAGCACTAATCCTACTACTCGTATAATGGGTACATGTACATGTGTTACTGAATTCAACATGTACAATAAGGTAAAACATGTATCCGAGGGCCAAACCAGTAGCCGATTTCATCAACATTGCAAAGTACAATGTATACATATCTAGCAAAGTAAACTTTGAGGGACGAAATTTTCAATTGAAGGATAAATTTATTAATTTTTATTATACTGAATTTATTACATTATCACAGCCATTTTGGCTGTGATAATGTAATAAATTCAGTATAATAATTCTGCATCCTTTTAATCATCAAATATATGCAGTGGTTAGTTCTATATGAAATAACGCATTTTGGGGAAAATAAATTAATATTCCCTCAAAGTATACTTTGCTCTAGATAAGTATACTTTGCAATTTTGATGAAATCAGCTAAGGATCAACAACAGGGCTACTGGGATTGCGGTAAGGATGAACCCCATCATTAGATGAACCTCAGCATGCTCCCAATCTGGCACCCACCAGAGACATTGAGTCACTTCGCCCCCACCCAAAAGTAATAGAACTCGACATTATGTTTGTAAAACATGGATATGCCCCCAAACTAGAGACTGTGTGTACCGGTAAGACAAAATTAAATTTACACAAATTTCAAAGTCATTTGAGAAAGTCTTACAAACTTAGACGTAACAAAATGGCTAAGTGTTTCAGCACCATTTCAAAGGTCAAGGTCATGTCATTGGTGGTGCGAGTGCATCACACCTGTTCAGGTGAATGAACTGTCCAAATATTGAAGCAATCCTTCAAGTAATATTGCAGATATTACATGATGGAGAAATTTACAAACGTTTTGACGTAATAAAATGGCTAAACAATTGCAAACTGTTTGACTTCAATGTAAATGTACACGGACGCACGTATGGACAGACGTACTGAACCTCAAGAGCAACGCAATATGCCCCCCTTGATATCGCATAGCGGGTACTATTAGAGAGGGGGCAATCTTCAGTAAACAGTGAAGACACTGACCAGTCAACATTCTGACCAGGGTCTGCACTGGTCACAAATGCCAACAAGTGGTACACCATTTCTACATCGAGTACCATTACAAACCTGTATACATTGGGATTGAAAAGTAAACAGTGTTGGATGCACACACTCACTGTATTTAAAACCCTGTGTCAACATTTACTCTGGTTGCCCTACATTCCAAGATGTTCAATCAAGAATTCACAAACCAGTAAAGACTATATTGACAACTGTATACCCAATTAAAAATAGTTTTTGTTCATTCAAACTTTTGAAACTATTCACATTTAAAAACAAATTGTAACAAACAAAAAATGATTACCAGAAATGTATAAGATGTGTTTCTCTTGTACACTTGCATAGATATACTTATCTACGTGATCAGACTTTTATATTATTTCAAAAGTTTTTGCCCACAAGTGTGTTGACTCAAGTTAAAATGTGTCAACAAATACTTCATGAAAATCCAATATCTTGACCATTTAAACTTAAAATTCCTGTTGAAATCTAAAGTTTATTATTCAATGGCTTTGGTGTCATTTAAATGCATAGAAAGTTTGGTATTCAATGGAAAAGCAAGGTATGTGTGTAGAATGCTATAGAATTATTATAAAATGCAAACGGAAAATTGTGTATGTTAACTCTTTGCATGCTAGCGGTGAAAATATCCGCCAAACGAATTACGAGTATATGTTTTATTTCTCTCTGTAAATATGTCTTGAAATTTCATTAGAATTGAGTCCTCCGGACTCAATTCTAATGAAATTCCAAGACATATTCATGATATTTATAGGGAGAAATAAAAGAAAATACAATGAATTGTCGTTTGCTATTTTTTCCCAGCATGCAAAGAGTTAATTATTAATTTCATCATGACGGGGGAGAAATGGGGAATACGGCCTTAGTGACCAGTGTAGACCCAGATCTGATCAGGGTCTACACAGTTCACCATTCAGTGCATGTCACACTTATTACCAACAAATATAATAGATTCTTATCAGGATTATGCAGAGTGCTAGTGGATCTGGTGGCCATTTCACTAAACTTTGTACGACTAAAATGTTTGTAAGAGCAAATTTAGGATCGTCTGGAAATGTCAATTGATGGATTTATATTTATTGAACATAGGCTGCTCAATAAATATAAAATCCAATAATTGTTTTACAGGAAAACATTGTCATAATGTGAAATTTACAGACTATCATAATTTTGCACTTACGAACATTTTAGTCGTACAAAGTTTAGTGAAACGGGCCCCAGGTCTAGGTAGCTACATTTGCAACTCACCCAATTGCGGGCATCACAGCAGGGCTCCAGATAAGGAATTAGTAATTGAGTATTATCACTCCATCATTTCTGAAGCAATTGGGTATTTCAAAATTTTAATTGTGTAAAATAGAATCACACTACTGTTTACACATCAGCAGACCGCACTTATTAAATACTTTGCTTCTAAATGAAAACACATCTTGGTATTTCATTAGAATTGTCTCCTTGGAGACAATTCTAATGAAATACAAAGATGTGTTTTCATGGAAAAATAAGAAAATATGCTATATTTGTGGTCTGTTTATTGTTTTCTGTAGCATGATAAAGATACCACAAATGTTTCATTGCTTTTTGGTACTCACTACTTCTGATTTCAATTGGGTTTTTGGCAATTTTAATTGGGTATTTAAGAAAATACGCAGCTTATCTGGAGCCCTGCATCACAGTAAACAATGTTGTTGTGACTGGAGAATTGAGGCTGATAATAAAATATGGCCTTTCAGAGCTCCAGTTAAGGTGCGTAATTTGACCAACTTGGAGTGAATTTTTTTTATTTCTTCACCAAAAATGGCAAGTTGGGAGTGCTTTAGAATCGTCTCATTGAGACGATTCTAAAGCACTCCCAACTTGCCATTTTTGATGGAGAAATACAAAATTTACCTCCAAATTATGCACCTTAATTGGAGCTCTGGCCTTTGTGACAAATGTAGACCGACACGAGTCTGCAGACATAAGTCAGCCAGTGAAACATCTGCCTGGTTTGTATTTATTATCAACCTTATATATAGAGAATACCAGGCTAGTGTCTTGATATCAAGTTTATCAGGCAAGGCTAGGAAACGCGTAGGAATTCCGAGACTTGCCGAGGAATTCCTATCGTTTCCGAGCCGAGCCTGATAAATTTGATATCAAAATACACTAGCCTGGTATTCTATTTATCAGGTAACGTTTTATGCTCGAAAATGACATTAGATGACGTCGTATTCTATGGACAGAACGCGGACTTGTTTACGTTGCGTCATTATACTGACGTCATTCGGTAACGTCACGTGATTTTATCCGACCAATGGAACGTCAGTTTTCACTTCGTTGTAACCCGGATGTTGATATCAGGTCAATGCCTGATACAACAATATGTTATCAGTCAGTACGTATTCGGTCAATACAGAGCAGGTTACCTGATAAATCCTTATCAAGTTGCTATATTGTACTATCAGTAGGGTATGGGATCACATGGTCTATTGTTTACACTGCAGTAATGGTGGCACCCATTAGGTCTCAGGTAATGTTAACATCAATATGACTGCGGTTTCTTCCTTTAAATGACGACCATGTTCCAGCCGTTAACACAGGCATTCGGCGTGTTTCGGCTTTCATTGGTATAACTCTATATATATGAACAAGGCTTAATTATTCACAAATGATCATATGAACTTGCCACTACAATATTGACGTTAGAGCCTTAAACACATTAATTCATTTGTTATGAGACGAGGTTTTGTCTGACCTATGAAAAGCAGCTTTCCGCCAAAATATTCACATTAGGGTTAACAAAATCGCCGAATGTGTTATGATATGAGGTCGTGTCTGACCAAAGTTAAGCCTTGTTAACACTACGAGCCCGCCAACATCAAAGTTAGGACTATTACTTGTGTAGTTAGTCTGACCATTCTGCAGGGAAATTTGAACGGCTGGAACATGATCATTAGAAGGAAGAAACCGCAGTTGTATTGATGAAAAAGAAGATGCATGTGCAGCTGCAGAATCGATCGCGAGTCAATATTTATCATTCAGGCACTATTTAACCCTTTCACCCCTAAGTAACTGGAATGGACTTTTATATATGTTAACCCTTACACCGCTATCTTAATTTTTTGTCGTCTGCTGTTTATTTTCAATTTTTGATTTTTATGATCAAAAACATGCTTTGCCAGCACTTTAGAATAATTTACAACATGCTTTGACAGCACTTCAGAATCATTTCCATTAGAAATGATTCTGAAGTGCTGTCAAACAATGTTTTTATTGAGAAATAAGGCAAGATATAAAATCAACAGCAGACGACAATTGTTGTGAGTAGCGGTCTAAGGGTTAATTTCTGGACCAATCCAAGTGTCACTAAATGATTTTCAGACTAGTCCGTTGATGAAAAGGGGTGTTTTTTGTTCTCAAAAATGTGAAAATTACTTGCAAAAAGAGCAGATCCTGATGCATGAGACGGCTCGTCCGACTCATCTGGATCGACAGTGTTTGCCAATACCACTACACAGGCTTGTGGTGTTTAACGGGTTAAGCCGCGGATAGCTCAGTAAATGGTAAATCAATGCACTATATAGTACACACTAAGATTAACATGGGCTAATCCCCTCGCTGGCAGCCTTAGTAAAAAAACAACATTTTTGCCAACATTTTGTGAACATAAGTCCTCAGTCACCTTCACCTTGGGTGGTTGGACGTGGGTCGTATGCAGAACAATGCATCATCCCTACACACATTGTGGCCAAATATTATCGAAATCAGTGAAGTGGTTCATAAGTTATGGAACAAGTGTTACTAACGCACACACGTACGTACATGGACTAACGCTATAATTATGAACAAGGTGAGGTTTTATTTGACAACTACTCAATCACATTTATAGAGCTACTATATTTGTCAACTACTCAATCACATTTATAGAGCTACTATATTTGACAACTACTCAATCACATTTATAGAGCTACTATATTTGACAACTACTCAATCACATTTATAGAGCTACATATTTGACAACTACTCAATCACATTTATATTTGAGCTATCTATTTGTCAATTACTCAATCACATTTATAGAGCTACTATATTTGACAACTACTCAATCACATTTATAGAGCTACTATATTTGACAACTACTCAATCACATTTATAGAGCTACTATATTTGACAATTACTCAATCACATTTATAGAGCTACTATATTTGACAACTACTCAATCACATTTATAGAGCTACTATATTTGACAACTACTCAATCACATTTATAGAGCTACTATATTTGACAACTACTCAATCACATTTATAGAGCTATTATATTTGACAATTACTCAATCACATTTATAGAGCTACTATATTTGACAACTACTCAATCACATTTATAGAGCTACTATATTTGACAACTACTCAATCACATTTATAGAGCTACTATATTTGACAACTACTCAATCACATTTATAGAGCTACTATATTTGACAATTACTCAATCACATTTATAGAGCTACTATATTTGACAACTACTCAATCACATTTATAGAGCTACTATATTGGAAACAAATGATGATGCTCTATAGTCAGTCCTTAAGAATGGATTCATAGTTCATCAACAAACGAACGAACGGTCGAATGAACGATCAATCGATCGAACAAGCGAACCATCCAACCAACCAATGAATGAATAAATGCATCGACCGACCGACCGACCGACCGACCGACCGACCGACCGACCGACCGACCCGACCGACGAACCAACCAACCCACAAAACCGACAAATGAATGAACGCGTACACAATCCATCAATCAATCAACCAACCAACCATCCATCCAAGATTTTAAATCCGACTGTGTAACCATGGAAATTGCAAAGTGATTAGGAGCTATACTGGACAAAAAAAACCCCACTAAGTCCATGTTCATTGTGTAAGATAACTCCCGTCTTATCTGGGACCTTAATAATCTCCTGGAGTCAGAAGTCCTGGGAGGTAAATATCTAATTATAGATAAAATTCAATAACATCGATGAAATGAAGCGTGGATGGCTTATTAAGGTGATTATTAATGTGTGTTGGCCATGTGGAGAATTTTGTCGTTTGCTGTTTATTTTTATTTTCCTTCTTTTTGTGTGGATGAAAACTGTTTTGACAGAACATTTATTATTAAGAAATAAGCTAGAAATGAAAAACAGCAGTTGACATTGTTTCCCGTCTTTTACGGATTACCGTTTGTTCGGTGTTTGGTGTCAAATTCTTTTCCATTTCTTGTCTGGATGTAAACTGTTTTGACAGCGCATGAGAATTGTCACCAATGGAGACATTCTCATGAGCTGCCAAAACATATTTATTAAGAAATAAGTTTTGAAATGAAAAACAGCAGACGACATATATTGTTCGTTACGTGTCAAATTCTTTTTAATTTCTTTTGTGGATGAAAACTGTTTTGACAGCGTATGAGAATCGTCTTCAATGGAGACGATTCTTATGAGCTGAAAAAAAAACAACAGTTTTTGTTCACAAAAAGTTGAAATTGAAAAACAGCAGACGACAATATCTGTTTTCTGCCTTTTACGGATTACCTTTTGTTAGGTGCCGAGGTTGGGACATCAATATTAAATTTGATTTCCATTACAGTGCGGTTATCTGTGAAACTGTCAATATCGTAAAGCACGCTATTGATTACGTGAAATGGAAATTTTTATTTCGTATTTTTGAAAATATTTCTGT
This sequence comes from Conchocele bisecta, assembly GCA_029237695.1. Lineage (NCBI taxonomy): Eukaryota > Metazoa > Mollusca > Bivalvia > Lucinida > Thyasiridae > Conchocele > Conchocele bisecta. The sequence continues at coordinate 27,880,663 of CM055271.1, read as the reverse complement.
GTGGTGTAAATGCATGCAACGCAAGTAGTGTAACTGCTGCAAATTGCTGGATTGAAAATAATGTTGGTGAAAAAAAAATGGATGCATTAATCAAATCAACAGATCTGTTTCCAAATCGAATGGTGTAAGCAGTTTATGACACACACGCAAGTAGTAGGTATTAACTATTAGGGCAGAAAGTAGTCCAAATTGAAATGTGGTCTTCGATTCCCTCAGCCTGTTTAACTCTTCGCATGCTGACGACGAATATAACAGCCAACAGATTAGGAGTAGATACCGCTTCCGTGGCGGAAAACTTGTTCTTATTTCTCTTTGTAAATATGTCTTGGAATTTCATTAGAATTTGCAGAAACTCATCCCAACCCACCTTTCAAAATAAATTATCAAATTATTATTTTAAAGTATATATTTTAAAAAGATACATAGAACTTTGTATTGTTTTTTTTACACTACTTTTACACCAATATCACTAAAACATAAAACGAACCCACCCCACTTTATTCGAACATCAGGAATTTTAATTATAAAGATCAAAATAAAGATTTTTTCTACTGGCATTTAAAGGCATTGCGTCTGAAAAATTATATAATTAAAGAGTTGCATCTTATTCTGAACTCAAATGAGTAGCCTGAAAAACTAATGTTCGTATTACAGAAAAGAAACTAGCCTAGAGAATATTAGTTTTTCAACAATTGATGGTTACCAATTTAATTTATTATACCCACTTTTTTGTAAAAAAAAATGGGTATATTGTTTTCGTCACGGGTGTCCGTCCGTCCGTACGTCCGTCCGGACGTACGTCCGTACGGGCACACATTAGGGTACTTATGGGGTAGGGGGCGTGGCCTAAGACAATAGAAGACAATGGAACTTATTCCGTACCCCGTAAGCCTATTGTGTCTTACGGGGTATTTCCTTTGATCTTTTATATAGCAAGTACCCCCTAAGGTCCGAAATGTAAGTTCGTCCGTCCGTCCGTCCGTCCGTCCGTCACGTTTCTTGTAACTCGAAAAACTTTTTCACCTTCATACCTACGCGCCTCATATTTGCTATGTAGCTTCGTTATCATGTGCAGATGCGCAAAGTGAATTCGGATTTTTGATCCGACCCTCCATCGTGGATTATCTCCCCCTTTCGGACTCAGAATTTCCCATTTTTTTCCTTGTAACTCGAAAAAAACATTTTTCACCTTCATACCTTACGCCTCATTTGCTATGTAGCTTCGTTATCATGTGCGATGCGCAAATGAATTCGGTTTTTCATCCGACCCTCCTCATGATTATCTCCCCCTTTCGGACTGAATTTCCCATTTTTTCCTTGTAACTCGAAAAATTTTTCTACCTTGATACCTACGCGCCTCTATTTGCTATGTAGCTTCGTTATCATGTGCAGATGCGCAGTGAATTCGGATTTTTGATCCGACCCTTCATTATGGATATCTCCCCCTTTCGGACTCAGAATTTCCCATTTTCTTGTACTCGAAAAACATTTTCACCTTCATACCTACGCGCCTCATATTTGCTATGTAGCTTCGTTATCATGTGCAGATGCGCAAAGTGAATTCGGATTTTTTCATCCGACTCCATCATGGATTATCTCCCCCTTTCGACTCAGAATTTCCCATTTTTTTTTTTTTCCTTGTAACTCGAAAAACATTTTTCACCTTCATACCTACGCGCCTCATATTTGCTATGTAGCTTCGTTATCATGTGCAGATGCGCAAAGTGAATTCGGATTTTTGATCCGACCCTCTATCATGGATTATCTCTTCGGACTCAGAATTTCCCATTTTTTCCATTGTAACTCGAAAAACATTTTTCACCTTCATACCTACCGCGCCTCATATTTGCTATGTAGCTTCGTTATCATGTGCAGATGCGCAAAGTGAATTCGGATTTTTCATCCGACCCTACCATCATGGATTATTCCCCTTTCGGACTCAGAATTTCCCATTTTTTCCTGTAACTCGAAAAACTTTTTCACTTCATACCTACGCGCCCCTCATATTTGCTATGTAGCTTCGTTATCATGTGCAGATTGCGCAAAGTGAATTCCGGATTTTTGATCCGACCCTTCCATCATGGATTATTTGGATTAATTTCCATTTTTTCACCTTTCGACTCAGAATTTTCATCCATTGTAACTCGAAAAAAAACATTTTTCACCCTCCATTCATACTAAACCGCGCCTCATATGCTATTGTAGCTCGTTATCATGTGCAGATGCGCAAAGTGAATTCGGATTTTTCATCCGACCCTCCATTCATGGATTATCTCCCCCTTTCGGATCAGAATTTCCCATTTTTTCCTTGTAACTCGTAAAAACCACTTTTTCTCCTGCATACCTACGCGCACCTCATTTATTTGCTATGTAGCGCTTCGTTATCATGTGCAGATGCGCAAAGTGAATTCGGATTTTTCATCCGACCCCTCATCATGGATTATCTCCCCCTTTCGAACTCAGATTTCCCATTTGTTTTTTCCTTGTAACTCGAAAAACTTTTCACCTTCATACTACGCGCCTCATTATATTTGCTATTGTAGCGTTCAAGTTATCACCTGTGCAGAATGCGCAAAGTGAATTCGGAAATATTCGGCATCCGACCCTCCAATCATGGATTATCTCCCCCTTTCGGACTCAGAATTTCCCATTTTTTCCTTGTAACTCTCGAAAAACTTTTTTCACCTTCATACCTACGCGCCTCATATTTGCTATGTAGCTTCGTTATCATGTGCAGATGCGCAAAGTGAATTCGGATTTTTCATCCGACCCCTCATCATGGAATTATCTTCCCCCTTTCGACTTCAGAATTTCCCATTTTTTCCTTGTAACTCGAAAAACGTTTTTCACCTTCATACCTACGCGCCTCATATTTGCTATGTAGCTTCGTTATCATGTCAGATGCACAAAGTGAATTCGGATTTTTTCATCCGACCCTCCATCATGGATTATCTCCCCCTTTCGGACTCGAATTTCCCATTTTTTCCTTTTGTAACTCGAAAAACATTTTCACCTTCATACCTACACGCCTCATATTTGCTATGTAGCTTCGTTATCATGTTGCAGATGCGCAAAGTGAATTCGGATTTTTCATCCGACCCTCCATCATGGATTATCTCCCCCTTTCGAACTCAGAATTTCCCATTTTCCCTTTTTTCCTTGTAACTCGAAAAACATTTTCACTTCATACCTCGCGCCCTCATATTTGCTATGTAGCTTCGTTATCATGTGCAGATGCGCAAAGTGAATTCGGATTTTTCATCCGACCCTCATCATGGATTATCTCCCCTTTCGGACTCCGAATTTCCAATTTTTTCCTTGTAACTCGAAAAACTTGTTCACCTTCATACCTATGCGCCTGATATTTAGTATGTACCTTCGTTATCATGTGCAGATGCGCAAAGTGAATTCCCATTTTTGATCCGACCCTCCATCATCGATTACCTCCCCCTTTCCCACTCAGAATTTCCCATTTTTTCCTTGTAACTCGAAAAACTTTTTCACCTTCATACATACGCGCCTCATATTTGCTATGTAGCTTCGTTATCATGTGCACATGCGCAAAGTGAATTCGGATTTTTTATCCGACCCTCCATCATGGATTACCTCCCCCTTTCGGACTTAGCATTTGGGGAAAGTGGGTATATTGCGATGGCGCGCCATCGACTTTTTCTAGTTTAGATTCATTTCATCTAGTGTCAAGAGTGGAAACGTGTTTCACAAATTGTGTCTCCTGGAAAAATATCATAAATATATTTCCAAAGTACCTCCTCAACTTAAGGCACCTTATGATAGTACCAGCAGAATAAACTAGATTGGTTAGTAAGAGAGGCTTACAGAATACGGCGTGGGCCCAGGTACCCCTAAATAATTAAAAAAAATCCAAGTCTGTGGGCTTGTGACCTTGACTCTGGGCTTAGCGGGGGCGGCACAAACGTGAATTTGTCACAGGGTGGTAGAGGTCCATGTGTGAAATATGAAGCAGATCCGAGCAAACAAATAGAAGTTATAACTGATTTCTCTGATGTTAAGTTTTGTAAAGAGACTAAGTATGTGACCTTGACCTCGAGATCAACAGGGATTTATCACAGCATGATAGTAGAGCCTTAGAGGAATGCATGCATGAAATATTAAGAATTTTCGATAAAAGAAATAGAAGTTATAACATATTTCTCTGATGTTAAGTTTTGTAAAGAGACTAAGTATGTGACCTTGACATTGGGATCAGCGTGGTTGGACGGTCATAGATTTATCACAGCATGATAGTACAACCTTAGATGAATGCACAAGTGAAATGTTAAGAATTTTCAATGAAGGAAATAAAAGTTATAACTTATTTCTCTGATGCTAAGTTTTGTAAAGAGACTAAGTATTTGACCTTGACCTTGGGATCAGCTGGGGTTGGACGGTCGTGGATTTGGCACAGCATGGTAGTAGAGCCTTACAGGAATGCATGTGTGAAATATTAAGCATTTTAGATAAAGGAAATAGAAGTTATAACAATATTTCTCTGATGTTAAGTTTAATGACGGACGGACGGACGGACGGACGGACGGACAACCCGACTCCAGTATACCCTTCCACAACTCGTTGCGAGGGGTATAAATACAATTGGCATTTGATCAAATAAAATGGTGTGCTTAGTTGGCAAAGATTGAACAGATGAGATGGTACAGTGACTCACAGATGGGTTTCCCTGTAATTTAACTCTTTGCATGCAAGCGGTGAAAATAACATCCAACAATTTACGAGTATGTTCTTATTTCACTCTAAATATGTCTTGGAATTTCATTAGAATTGCGTCCTCCGGACTCTATTCTAATAAAATTCCAAGACATATTCATGATATTGATAGTGAGAAACGAAAGAAAATATAATGAATTGTCGTCTGCTATTTTTTAACTATTTATATCCCACAAATTTCCCAGCATGCAGAGTTAATACAAATGGTAATGTCTGTTTATGATGGTAAAGCACATAGGTATGTATTGGAATACAGGGTTCGATTTACAGTGATATTTTTTGCTAAATTCTCTCCATAGATTGCATCACTTCTCCTTATTCTGGGCTGAGGGAGACGTTTTCACTATATAAAGAAGAAAGTTCTGGAAAAATGGCTGATTTTGTAAAACAAGTAACAAAGACTTTCCCTAGAAAACACATCGACAATTCTAATGAAATGCCAAGACTTGTTTTCATTTCGAAGCAAACTATTCAATAATTGCTGTCTGCTGATGTGTAAACAGTAGTGTGACTTTATTTTACCCAATTAAATTTTTTGAAATACCCAATTGCTTAAGAAATTATGGAGTGACAATACTCAATTACTAATTCCTTATCTGGAGCCCTGTCCAGGAATATTGAAAATCTCTAAAGTGGAAGCTCTCTAAACCGGACACCCTGGGAGGTCCCCAGGGTGTCCGGTTTAAAGAGCTTCCACCGTACATTATAATACAAATTTGTGTATTTGCAGCCATGATGGACGTACAAAGCGAGTGCGAGGTGATTCCTCGTGATTTCCTCTGCTGCAAGATTTGTGGCGACGAATACAAACAGCCGAAGTACCTCGTCTGTCTGCACTCCTTCTGCAGCACGTGTATAGACCAGTATATCCATGACAACGGCGCTGGTGGCGTGTACTGGTGCCCTATATGTGGAACCGAGTCAAACCTCGGTGACGAGGGAACTGAAAAGCTGCCGGATAACCTACTTGCACGAAGACTTTCCAGTCCTACAATGAACAACCAGGATCGCGAGAAGATCTGTACGCACTGTAAAAATGGCGGGAATTTCATTGAAGCGCACATGTACTGTTTAAACTGTGATGATTTTCTCTGCGGGGAGTGTTTAACGGGGCATGAGGCGCAGAATGAGACTTCCAGCCATAAGACGGAGACGGTCGAGGCGTTCGAGATACGAACGGATTATGAGGAGAGTGCTAAAACAGGACACGTGTTGCCTCGCTGCTGCGAGTATTACGACCCCTTGGACATTGGGGCGATGTTCTGTGTGGACTGTGACACGACCATTTGTGGTGACTGTCACCTCTCGTATCACGAGGAGCACCGGTGTGCCGAGATTAATGCCGTGGCAGATAACTTTGAAAAGAAGATCAAGTCGCCGTTGCTGGAGCTTCAGAATGATGCCGAGGCTCTTCAGGAGGCCATTGTGGAATTACAGAAGTCGGAGAGCGCGATCAACGTACAACAGAAGGACATGTATAAAGTTGTGAAGAAACGGAAGAAATATTTATGCGACATGATTCAGGAATACGAAAATGTTCTCTTGGATGAGATTGATAAACGTCATAAGAAGAACATATCCGACATTTATCAGCGAAGGAAAGAAATTCAAATGCATTTAGCGGCTATTGATGGTGTGAATGACTTTACCGAGAAGCTGTTATCGTATGGTTCGTTTGAGGAGAAAGTGCTAATGCGAAAAAAGGTGGGAAAACGAGTCCGGGAGCTTTGTGAAGAGCCCCTGATGACAGATTCGCTCGAATTGCCGAAGATAAAGTTAAATGAGCCAACAATTGGAGTGGAATCCGTCTGCAACATGTTTGGTGAATTAACAAATGGCATCAATGCAACTGGTGGGTCTACAACTGAGGGTTATCCGCCGAATGTCGACTCGGGACATGCGAGTGACACGATGGATAACAACGACAGTGAGAACAATAACCACCAGCGACACAACAGTGCGGAAAGTGACACAAGACAATACAGCATGGACAGTGAGCAGGAAAACTTAACATCCACAGGGGGCAGTGACTGTAAAATGTTATCCTTAAGCAACAACAGTGAAACACTCAGAAATGTGAAATTCCGTGAAACGGTGGAGGAAACAGAATACGAGGCGGAAAACTGTTTCACGCTTGATAACCCTAAACGCGAGATTACGCTGCCATCAACAATTCAACATGAGTGCTTAAAAGGAATCGGAATAAACTCCAATGGCGATATAATAATTGGCGCGTCAGCAGGAAAATACCAGATGATATATTTGCTGGAAAAGCGAGGGATTATTCGAGGTCAAGTACCGATACAGAGCGGCTGGAATATTCACTCGGTGTCAAGTGACGGTAAAATCGCACTAACAGTGGCCCGGGGAGATAACAGATTCAAGGTTCGAGTGTTACGTAACGACGGAAGTGGACATTTACTAACCGACACCCAAATTGAGAACTACGGACTAAACTTTGTAACGGCGGACAACACCGGAAATCTCATCGTCGCATCGAGTCGATATTCGCATGTCACAAACTTTGGTAAGCTCACCTCGAAAGCTGGCGGCAACATTAGCATATACGGACAAAATGGCATCTTGAAGCGGCGAATAACGAACGAGGACTATCAAGAATTGGGATTATACGTTCTTGAAAAGCCTCATTGCGTTGCCATGGATTCGCGGCAGGGTAACTTCTATGTGGCAGACCCAGGCTGCCATAATGTCACGGGGTACGACAGCAGTGGAGAGCTGATATTCGAGTACGGTTCCAGTGACCATGACGGACAGGTGTACGACGGACCTGACCTTGTGTGTGTTGACCATAAAGGCAATGTTCTAGTTGCCGACAAACGCGAGGGGAAAGTCGACGTACTCAGTACGAAGGGGGAGCTACAGAAGTCTCTGTTTACGGAAGACGTGATCAAGTTTATCGCGGTGACACCAGACAAGCTGCTCATGGTGGCAACGGCAGAGGGCGCCATTAAATTTTATGAATACTCGTAATTGTGCGAGCTTGAGTAACTGTTTGTGGTAGAATCTGGCACCTGACTGAGAAAATGGACCTTACACATGTGACTAACGTAATCATGGATCAGCCTTCGATGAGAGCAGTCTAATCCATGATTATGTATGGTTTCCTTATGAAGCCTTCCTCATTGCTGTAAACATGTATTTAGAGAAAACTTACTATAGGAATGAATGGCCTTTTTGTGGAATTTATCAGGGTATGAACTTGGAAAAGTCGCGGGAATACTGGACGAAGGCCGGAAGGCCTCGTCCAGTATTCCCGCGACTTTTCCAAGTTTATATCCCCGATAAATTCCACAAAAAGGCCATTCATTCCTTATAATTCCAGCATTTTAAATAAATTCATCAAGAAAATGTGTTTATTTTCCGTTTTCTTAAGAATTATTTTAATTGCGCCTCACGGTTACGGAAAGTAGTTCGTCGTGGGAGTTTACTGGGATATAAATTTTGGACAGAGACTTGCTACGGACCAATCAATGTTAGGGAATTGTGTAAATATTTTTGTGCTGGAATTATATATATATATTTAGCCCACTACATTTGCCTTCATATGCCAGCATCTACAGCTGCAATAATAACCATTTTCATGCTGAGGATACGCCATTTTGTTTATTGAAAATCCTAAATATTTTCTTTATACGAGCTCAGAAATATGTTGTGACCACCATTTGAACCGTCTCGTCGAGACGGTTCAAATGAGTGGTCACAACATATACTTTCATTGAGAAATAACAAAAATAAATTATTTGATAAATGTCATACGCGTAAAGGTGTGTATTCTGAAACGAATGTGTTAAGTAGCAGCATTTTGTCCCTATGTCCAATGATTGTTCCCAGCATGACTTCGGAGCCCTGTGGATGCTGCTACACTTGCCTAATGCTCAATAAGATGGTCATCAGTGAGCGTATCTACACAGGGAATATCAGGCTAACTAGTGTCTTTTGATATGAAGTTTATCAGGCAATGCTAGGAAATGTGTAGGAATTCTGAGGCTTGCCGAGAAATTCCTACCGTTTCCGAGCCGAGCCCTGATAATTTGTTTGTTGGAGTTTAACGGCCTATCAACAGCTAAGTTCATTTAAGGCCGGGTCAATGGGTTTAGTATTAAATCCCATATATTACCTGTACAAGTACATGTACATGTTCAAGTACATGTACAAAAGGGGGGAAAATCCCAAAATCAGAACTGAATATTTACAATAAAAAAAATATATATATTCAACCCTGAAATCAGAATAATTCTGATCTGATGCCAGGTCCTCCGAACCTGATAAACTTGATATCAAAAGACACTAGCATGGTATTCTATTTATCAGGTAACGTTTTTGGCTACATAATGACCAATTATGACGTTGTTTTTTGTTGAAAAGAACGCGTAATTCTTTCTGTGACGTCATTCCACTGTGACATGCGACGCCGTTCGACCAATGAAACGTCAGTTTTCACATAGTTGTAACCCAGATATTCGCATCAGGTCAATGCCTGATACAGCAATATGTTATCAGTCAGTACGTAGTCGGCCAATACAAGGCTCGTTACCTGATAAATACTGAATCCACCCTCACTTCGCAGTAAATCCACCTTGATTGCTGATCTGGGAGAACACTGGACAAAAACATTGTTTATGTACCGTATACTAGCCAGCAGCACAAAAACATGTATTACTTCCAATAGTTATGGACATTCATGTAGACATTGTTTTTGGTTTTAATTTTGTTTCTTTTGAGCTTATAGATTCACCAATATGCTTATATTTAACCATTTGAATTGGCTTATTGTGTATTCTACATTTAGGCCATACCATTATTTTTCTATTTGAAGCGTCCACCAAGATGGCCAAAACCTACCTACTTATCCGGTAAACACCTACCTACTTATCCGGTCCTACTTATCCGGTAAAAACCTACCTACTTATCCGGTAAAAAACCCTACTTATCCGGTAAAAACCTACCTACTTATCCGGTAAACACCTACCTACTTATCCGGTAAAAACCTACCTACTTATCCGGTAAACACCTACCTACTTATCCGGTAAACACCTACCTACCTATCCGGTAAAAACATACCTACTTATCCGGTAAACACCTACCTACTTATCCGGTAAAAACATACCTACTTATCCGGTAAACACCTACCTACTTATCCGGTAAACACCTACCTACTTATCCGGTAAAAACATACCTACTTATCCCATAAACACCTACCTACTTATCCGGTAAAAACATACCTACTTATCCGGTAAACACCTACCTACTTATCCGGTAAAAACATACCTACTTATCCGGTAAAAACAAACAAGGTATTGAGAAAAAAACAACGAATGTAAATTTATGTTAAAAACTTCCCCAACCCTTTGCCGTCTGCAAAGGGTTGAGGAAGTTTTTAGCATAAATTTAAATTTCCGCCAGCAAAACAAGAAGAAAAACTTGAATTAAACTTATTAAGTGTAAATTCATGAACGAATATAAAACGTGCACACGTCTCCAATCAGTTTTCCTATTACTTCAGTAAACAGTGCCAAATAGCACAAAGTTTTTTTTCACAGAACCACTCGCAAAACCTACCGACACACGGACGCTTAACAGAGAAAAAACTTTGTACGACCTTGTATAATACAGTAGATCCCCCACCCCTAAAATAACACACACACAGAGGGTCCACTGCAATTCAGCTACATTAACACTACAATACACAGGTCTGAGGGGGGTGTTTTTCGATCATGAACAGACATTATCGCAGAGCCCCAGATAAGCTGCGTATTTGCTTAAATTCCCAATTAAACTTGCCAAAAACCAAATTAAAATCAGAAGTAGCGAGTATGAACAAGCAATAACAATTTTTTGGTACCTTTATCATGCTGCAGAAAACAATAAACAGACCACAAATATAGCACATTTTTTATTATTTTCCATGAAAACACATCTTGGTAATTCATTACAATTGTCTCCAATGAAATGCCATTAGACATGTTTTCATTTCGAAGCCAACTATTCAATACTTGCTGTCTGTTGATGTGTAAACAGTAGTGTGATTTTATTTTACCCAATTAAAATTTTGAGATAGCCAATTGCTTCAGAAATGATGGGAGTGAAAATACTCGATTACTAATTCCTTATCTGCAGCTGTCATCATCAGAGACAAATAACAGTGATTCACCTGTAGATAATTCCAGCACAAAAATATTTACACAATTCCCTAACATTTGATTGGTCCATAGCAAGTCTCTGTCCAAAATTTATATCCCAGTAAACTCCCATGCCGAACTATTTTCCATAACCGTCGGGCGCAGTTAAAATAATTCTCGAAGAAAACGGAAAATAAACACATTTTCTTGATGAATTTATTTCAAATGCTGGAATTATAAGGAATGAATGGCCTTTTTGTGGAATTTATCGGGGATATAAACTTGGAAAAGTCGCGGGAATACTGGACGAGGCCTTCCGGCCTTCGTCCAGTATTCCCGCGACTTTTCCAAGTTTATACCCCGATAAATTCCACAAAAAGGCCATTCATTCCTATAATCTACTACACTGTGAACACTGAGAGAAATGCATTTACCTTGCTGATGGCGAGTGCCGAGTGAATATGTACCACTTTCTATGTACCCTTAACCGTTACTACGCTGAATTAAACTTTGTCGTCTGCCGGAAACGTTTTATTTTTAATATTTCTCGACAAAAAACGGTTTTGACAGTGCATGAGAATCGTCTCCACGATTCTCATGTGCTGTCAAAACCATTTATTTTTTTAAGAATTAAGGCAAAAATGAAAAACAGCAGATGACAATTTCCGTCTGCAGCGTAGGGAGGGTTAACTAATTATCAGGGTCTATATAGTCGCCACCATATCTCCGTCCATCCGTCCATCCGCACCAATATATGGGGATAAGGGGCGAGTCTCCGCATGGATGGACTTAGCAAAGGATAGGGTTAGTTACATTAGCCAACAAAACAAGAATTCCGCCACAGAGGCGGTGTCGCGCCTGCCGAGCCATTTGACCGTAACATGCTCATGGCCATGTTAATGGCAGCATGAGTGTGTTCCAAATGCTTACATGTATCAAGCGTCAAACTATTGAAGCAATCCATTATGTAATATTAAAGTTATATGATGATGAAGAAACTTGTACAAACTTTTTTGACGTAAAAATAAATGGCCAAGTGTTTTCACAACCATGTCAAGGTCAACCATGACCGTCACCAAAAATGGCAAGTTGGGAGTACTTTAGAATCGTCTTTAGACGATTCTAAAGAACTCCCAACTTGCCATTTTTGGTGAAGAACTAAGAAAAATACCTAGAATATTTGGTCAAATATGCACCTTAAAGGTACATGCCCCCTCAGTAGGCACAAAATGTTCTTTATAGGAATTGAATAAGTGTATAATTGTGTCACTATTCCATCAGTTCTAAAAATTACAAATGCCCGGAAAACAGATATAATCATTTAGTAATATTTATTTTACTGATAGTGACGCGCGGTGGTATCAGGCTATTTTCATATGCAAATGAGGCATGATATTTTTTAATTATTTATACTAATGAAATGTGTCACCTGAAAAAAATATATTTTCGACAGATTATAAAGTATGATCATTGCACATCAAAAAATAAATAAAGAGAATAAATAGTAATGTCCGTTAACATTTTAAGGAAACACGGTTATCGCCCCTGACATCAGTGTGAAAATTTTTGTTTAAAATAAAATGTATAATAATGCAAATCAATACGTGGGGTAATGATGAATGAATGTTTATTTTGCCAGAAAAAGTCATATGTACAGAATTTATCCCGTCAACACAGTGCGTATGTGCCGTGAAACACGGTGCCGTGAAACATTTTTGATATCCAGTCAATACTATTTTTGCATTTCACAGCCATTTGTAGGTGTTGATGGGATAAATATAATAGTAGGTTAGTGCCGTGAATGGGAAAAAATATCTGGCGCGGCACGGAAACGGGATGTGCTCGGCAGAGCCTCGCCTATCCCGTTTCCTGAGCCTTGCCAGATATTTTTTCCCATTCACGGCACTAACCTACTATTCTCTATACAGAGCTCCAGGTAAGTTTTGTATTTAAAGAGTATATACCCCCAGATTTCAAATTCAATGCGTAATTTACTTTTACAAATGTATTATAGATTTTCTTCCCTATTAAATAAGGAACAAGTGATAAAAAAAATAAAACAAATTGAAAAATTCACTTAACTGAGCTGCAAAAAGCAGCTCAAATAAGTAAATTTCAACTTTATTACAGTATTTGCACAACTCAATTTGAAAATCAATGCGTATTTTCACATTGCTGTGAGTATTTTGTACTCCAACTTTTGATAATCAATGCGTATTCTGCTAAAATAAGTGCGTAAAATACGCCAATACGCACCTTATCTGGAGCACTAAGAATACCCGGCTACAGTGTGGATATGTCAACGGTGACTGCAGGAATGGGGCTTATGGCATTTGCGGCTAGTTTAGCTCCCAATGTGCTGTGACAGTTCTGTAGAATGTTAACCCTTACTACGCTGAATTCAATGTTGTCGTCTGCTGGAAATGTTTATTTTCAATATTTCTCTACAAAAACCTGGTTTTGACAGCACATGAGAATCGTCTTCCAGTGGAGACGATTCTCATGTGCTGTCAAAACCAGTTTTTTTGTTAAGAATTAAAGCAAAAATGAAAAGCAGCAGACGGCAATTTCGGTCAACAGCGTAGGAAGGGTTAAGGATCTACACTGTTTGGTAAAAGCAAAACAGATACTGCATGTCTCAAAAGACTGTGCGGATGTCACCAAATTCAACTCTCACATACAAGAAAGCCAGACGTACATGAGGGCCAAACCTGTAGCCGATTTCATCAACATTGCAAAGTATACTTTAGTAGCAAAGTATACTTTAGTAGCAAAGTATACTTTCAGGGAGAAATTTTCAATTTTATGATAAATTTATTAATTTTTATTATACTGAATTTATTACATTATCACAGCCATTTTGGCTGTGATAATGTAATAAATTCAGTATAATAATTCTGCATAGTTTTAATCATCAAATATACACAATCGTTTTTTAGTTCTGCATGAAATAATGCATTTCGGAAAAATCAATGATTGCTCCCTCAAAGTATACTTTGCTAGGAAAGTATACTTTGCAATGTTGATGAAATAGGCTACAGGTCACCGGTCGGGATTCCGGTAAGGATGAATCCCGATCGTTAAATTACTCATCGCATAGTTCCACCTTCCACCCACGGTATAACATGTATGCTAGTGTAGCTCCCGATATGATAACACATTCATGATACCTTTATATGCAGTGCTCCAGATAAGGATTAGTAATTGAGTATTGTCACTTCATCATTTCTAAAGAAAATTGGATATTTCAAAATTTTAATTGGGTAAAATAAAATCATACTGTTTACACATCAACAGAATAGTTAAATAGTTTGCTTCGAAATGAAAACATGTTTTGGCATTTCATTAGAATTGTCTCCTTGGAGACAATTCTAATGAAATACCGAGATGTGTTTTCATGAAAAATAAGAAAAATATGCTATATTTGTGGTCTGTTTATTGTTTTCTGCGGCATGATAAAGGTACCACAAAATATGTATTGCTTTTTGATACTCGCTACCTCTGATTTCAATTGGGTTTTTGGCAATTTTAATTGGGTATTTAAGCCAAATAAGCAGCTTATCTGGAGCTCTGTTTATAGCTGTATTTCTTCAGTCGTTGTCACAAATATTGAAGCAAAAGTTTGTATTCCTTATCTCACTGGTACTGTACTCTACACACTGGTACTGTACTCTACACCAGCCACGCGTTATATGTTTCACATCGAAAAATGAACCGGTTTGCTCACGAGATGTCACCTAGCTCTACTAGCAATCACATAAACACACTTTTGTCTAGTGCTAGACGAAAATGTGTTTATTTAGTATCTTCTACATGTAGCTGAATGTGGAATTCGTCATGAATCCGGCGCCTATTTCGACGTGAAACATTTTACGATGGCGCGGAGTGCAGCACCAGTGTGTCTACTTGCGGAGATCACAGGTTGAAGTAACGGACCGAGGTCTATAAATACATTAAATATGCCTGAAAGCATCAATAAATTATTTATTGATGCTTTCAGGCATATTTAATGTATTTATAGACCTCGGTCCGTTACTTCAACCTGTGGCGGAGATGAGAGCGGCTTGCTATCATGCACTATATTTCATCTTGTTACGCTAAGACTTAGTTCACTTTGTTATTAAATATAGTCGTGATGATTTTCTTGTTTGTTTCTTTATTCACAAACCAGTTTCGGTGAGCAACAAGTGGGCTCACACATACCCCCGCTGCCGCTTGCATTTACAAACAAAACACTCATTATTTGCATGTATTCGCACATATTCAGTGTATTAACTCTTTGCATGCTAGCGGCATGCTAGGACTCAATTCTAATGAAATTCCAAGACATATTCATGATATTTACAAGGAGAAATAAAATAAAATAGGATGAATTTTTGTCCGCTAGTTTTGAACTATTTATAGCCCACAGGTTTCCCAGCATGCAAAGAGTTAAAGATCATGATAAACTAGGATACACTAGAGAAAGTGAGAAGGGCTCACAGATACTCCCAGCCTGAACCGACACTTTAACATCGGACAGACGGAATTACGAAAACTATAAACCCCTTGACATACTTTGTATGCCAGTGGTATAATACATATACAAATGAGTCCCAGAAAACATTGTGGTAGATCAGTACCGCTTCAGTGTTATTGTGCTTATGCAATATAATCTAACATCTGTGTTGTTTAACCCGTTCAACGCTGAATATCCTACATTGTTTCTTTTTTTTTATACTAATTTTATTTCTCATTAATGACGACATTTCGTCATTAAAGAGAAATAAAATTAGTATAAAAAAAAGAAACAATGTAGGATATCCAGGGTTGATTTTTTAGAGGGGAATAATAGGGACAAATGCTGCAGATCCTGGCGAGACGGCTTATCTGTTTGTTTATTAGTGTTTAACGGCCTATCAACAGCTAAGGTCATGTCAGCCCGGAAATCAGAATAATCTGACCTGGTGCCAGGTCCATACCACACCAAAGTCACTTGGTCCCTTCCCCTAAAATAGGATTACGAATAATCTTAATACTCGCATAAGGGGTATAACCAGATTCAACTGTCACATACAAAATGCCAAAGACGTATGTGGGGGCCAAACCAGTTCTCCAGTCGGAATTCCGATAAGGATGAACCCCGATCGTTGAATTACCCGTCGCATGGTTCCGACCAACCGGCTTATCTGGATCTACAGTGTTTGCACATCTTGGCTTTCTGGCCTGTAGGGTTGAAAGGGTTAATATGATATTTATTAAACAAGTTGACTGATTTCAGAAGATACTCGGCTATGCCGAGTTACTTATGAAATCAGTAAACTTGTTTAATAAATATCATACTAAATCATCGCTCAAGCAAGATACACTATTCTGTGTCATTTGGCCTGGCCTGGACCGTGGGTATGCAGACCATGATTGCACTATAGAATGAAACAGTAAAACAGCGATAATTCCAGCACAAAAATATTTACACAATTCCCTAACATTTGATTGGCCCGTAGCAAGTCTCTGTCCAAAATTTATATCCCAGTAAACTCCCACGCCGAACTACTTTCCATAACCGTAAGGCGCAGTTAAAATAATTCTTAAGAAAACGGAAAATAAACACATTTTCTTGATGAATTTATTTCAAATGTTGGAATTATAAGGAATGAATGGCCTTTTTGTGGAATTTATCGGGGATATAAACTTGGAAAAGTCGCGGGAATACTGGACGAGGCCTTCCGGCCTTCGTCCAGTATTCCTGCGACTTTTCCAAGTTTATACCCCGATAAATTCCACAAAAAGGCCATTCATTCCTATATTAAACACGCTTATAGTTCGCCCTACTTTGAAGCCAATCGCTGGGCAGCAATGTGCACTACTTATGTCACATTTAACCCAATAACTGATGTATTACCAGATTTAATTTAATTTAACTGTTCGACAGGAAATCAATACTAGGATAAGACATTGCATTTGTACACTTGTCTGAACTATAAGTTGTTATTGTTCATGTCGCGGTACGTAACTCACTATGGGGAGAAAATGTGTATTCGTGCCCGGCTAGCTCAGTCGGATAGATCGATGGTACGGTAAACCAGAGGTCCCGGGTTCGAGCCTCGGGTAGGATATGCATCTTTCTCACCCTGTGACATTCACATATTGGATTTTTCAGGATCTAAATGCTGCGGTCGCTAGCGTTTAGTTCCTTAATTTAAAAATCCAATATGTGAACAATAACTTGTAGTTCTACATAAGACTTATTGCTGTAGATAATAGTTGCCCAAAATATGGTTCAGAAACCTTTGTGGAAACATTACAAGCCAACAGAACCAAGGAATGGCACATTTACATTCCATTTTAATACAAATATAATAGACCATAGCAATGTTGCCAATAAAAGTTGTAAAATATGCCCAAAACAATCCCTTTGAACTTTGAAAGCTAACGACAATATAATTAAGAAGTCAGGACACCCACATAATTCTCATTGTTTATTGAATAATTAGTCATAACCAATTTACTAAATTATCTAGACCAAAGTAAATGTTACTTTCAAATTTGGCATTCGACCAATCAACAATCAGATAACATTCATAATAGCAACAACATTTTCTTACGTGACCCGACATTGGCTGCCATTTTCAAGATTGGCTATAAGCCAATCAAGTGTACTGTATCACTTTCATTCAGAGGTATTGTGTTACAAAGCCATTCATTGGTTGATCTTATCAGTATTTATCTGATCATATTGTCACTTGCCTCGGCGAACAAATGAATAAATGTTTCACTTTCACAACTACCGGTATGTCACCAAGTGTGATAATAGCCAAAATAAATACAAGCATAGCAGGTAGCTGCTTCGCTTTGACAATGTTGAATTAAATTTTGTCATCTGCTGTTTATTTTTTATTTTCCATTTTTCTCATCAAAAACATGTTTTGACAGTAAATGATTCTTAAGCCTTATACTGTTATCTTAATTTTTTGTCATCTGCTGTTTATTTTCTATTTTCATCATCAAAAACATGCTTTGACAGCACTTCAGAATAATTTACAACATGCTTTGACAGCACTTTAGAATCATTTCCATTGGAAATGATTCTGATGTGCTGTCAAACCATGTTTTTATTGATAAATAAGGCAATATATAAAATAACAGCAGACGACAGTTGTTGTGTGTAGCGGTCTAAGGGTCTAACCACGTTTGTTTAAGAAAGACAAAATATAAAACAACAGCAGACGACAATTTACATTTCCCGCCTTTCAAGGGTTAATACAAATCTGGATGTATTGCAGAGCTCCAGATAAGCTGCGTATTTGCTTAAATACCCAACTAAAATTGCCAAAAACCCAATTGAAAACTGAAGTAGCGAGTATCAAAAAGCAATAAAATGTTTGTGGTACCTTTATCATGCTGCTGAAAACAATAAACAGATCACAGATATAGCATATTTTTCTTATTTTCCATGAAAACACATCTTGCTATTTCATTAGAATTGTCTCCAAGGAGACAATTCTAATGAAATGCCAAGACATGTTTTCATTTCGAAGCAAACTATTCAATAATTGCTGTCTGTTCATGTGTAAACAGTAGCGTGATTTTATTTTACCCAATTAAAATTTTGAAATACCCAATTGCTTCAGAAATGAGGGAGTGAAAATATTCAATTTTAATCCCTGTATTGTAAATTGAAAGGCATTGACAGGATACAAATATGTAACGTAGTTAAGATGCACAAACTGATGTTATTGTGATACCGAGCGCTCTGTACAGGGGTCATACCAGTTATCCGGACAATCAGTTTATCGGACAAATGAAAATACCTGTTAATTAAGCACATTCTTTTTATCCAATTTTGCAGCAAATACATCTAAGTCACACAGGTGCTTGCTGTTTCCATGCCAGTGTGAACATTGTAGTAAAATGTGTTGAAAACATTCCCCAACTCTGTCCACAAGTTGCTTACAACGTAAAAAGTCGCGCAGGCGCTCAATCGAGTGCACCCAAACGTCATTGCCGAGCTGTTCTATAAATACGTTGTTTTCCAAGAAGCGAAGGGTGACTGATTTTTCTGCAGAATTACACAATGCTGTTTACACTGCTTTACAGGTGATAATCTTACGATTTCAATGTGAGACTAGAAGTTATAAGACGATTATACGTTTGTCCGGATAACTGATTGTCGATGTTAATTTTGGGACAATCTTACGTCTGATGATCGGACCCAATTTTAAGTGAGAAAGATGGCACATTTTGCTACATAGTTTACATGCGCTGAGAAAGCAAGAACCGACCATTGTTCTGTGAAAATGTATGCCCGTAACTGCTATTTTAAGAATAATATCGTACAAACACTGCCACTTTTGTCTGATAATCTGGAGGATCCCCGTAGGCAAGCCTCACATTAAAGAAAGCTTTAGGTCCAACAATAAAGTTATTAATCAGAGCTCCAGATAACCCAATCGAAATCAGAAGTAGCGAGTATCAAAAAGCAATAACAAATTTGTGGTACCTTTATCATGCTACAGAAAACAATAACCAGACCACAAATATAGCATATTTTTCATATTTTCCATGAAAACACATCTTGGTATTTCATTAGAATTGTCTCCAAGGAGACAATTCTAACGAAATGCCAAGACATGTTTTCATTTCGAAGAAAACTATTCAATAATTGCTGTATGTTGATGTGTAAACAGAAGTGTGATTTTATTTTACCCAATTTAAATATTGAAATACCCAATTGCTTCAGATATGATGGAGTGAAAATACTCAATTACTAATTCCTCATTACGCAAACACGTCTTATTTGGAATTAATAAATCACTGAACTACTTTTGGCAAGGGAGATAATCAATATCACGCGAAATATTTTCATACGAGCCAAGCGGATTGTTCTGTTTATGATTAGTATATATAGTTTTAAGCAATCTCCTGTGATATATAATGATACATTACTTTGTTATGTTATGGGTACTAATATATGTTGTTTCAATAGCGTATCTCTGTAGCGGTATCGTTGTAGATGGAGTTGCAAATAATTTAATAAGTATTACGTTCAAATGGTTGCGTAATACTGATAGCACTTCTGTATAACTGTGATTGTCGTAAATGGCGCAATAGTCGTGAGGTTAAGGTCGCCGACTTCAATGATTTAATTACCGGTTCCCGAAAGGGTCGGGGGTTCAAACCTTGACGTGGTATTTTTTTTTTTTCTCCATATATATTATTTTTGTGATTTTAATATTTTCACAATTTTATGATTTTAATAAAAATAAAAAACCTATAAATTGATAGAAACTTACCAACAATGAAAGTGTCTGTCTTTAAGTAATATATACACAGACAGTTTGTTACTGTTTTTTTAAGTTTGAGGTACTGTCTATACCATATAATGTTTTACTGTCCCAAAATCTATTTTTTTGGCTGTCACAATTAATTAATTTTCGGACAGCAAACATTTTTTTATGAATTTGAAATAATTATTGTCCTCCATCTGCTCACAACACTGTTCGAACTGCGCCTGTGGCTACCACGACCAGAATTCACTGGCCGCAAACACAGTAGCCATCGGCGTCTATTTATTAAATTATTATTTTTTATTTTATTTGAATTCCGGGTGAACGCTGCATTTTGTGTCAACACCATTTACAGAAAATATTGGTGATTTTCTAAACGAATATCGGAGAAATGCGGCAATATATTTTGTCAAAGACCATACATAAATTCGTAATTAGTCACAGATGTAGCCTTAAAATATAATCGATTTCCTTAAATTACGTCCGCAAGTTGACAGATATTTCAGAGCAGACGTCATCGTAATTTGCCGTTATTTATTTCCAAAATTAGCCATATATTCTGTAAATGGCGTTGAAAGTTGACAATAAATTAAGACCAGATCAGTATGTTAAATCGCTATCGACGACAACTGACGATCCGATGAGAGAGTAATACCATTTACGCGTATCCAATGTTAAATATACATCGTTATTTTGTATGACTTTCGTAGTTTTTTTTTTACCGAGAAATTCAAACCGTTTCCAATTATTGGGGAAAATAATATCATGATTAGCACACCGTTTCACTAAGCAGCGGCTACTCAGGGAATGGGATCACACGGTCTATTGCTTACACTGGATTAATGGCGGCCCCCATGAGGTCTCGGGTAAATCTTATTTTTAAATAATACGACTGTGGTTTCTTCCTTTTAGTGATGACCATGTTGCAGCCGTTAACACTTATTTAGCAGCATTATTTATTTAGTTAGTCTGAACATTCTGCAGAGAAATTTGAATAGGACGGAATCGAGCGTTGTTTAAACTTAGTCCTGTTCATATGCACAGGTCAAAATATGAACTGAAAATGGCGCTTTGTGTGACAGAAATCCGTACGCGGACGAATAAAAAAAATATTTTGTTATGAATATCACATATAGCGAAACAGCGGTAGCATCTACTGTTTTAATAATATGCATACATATTGTAATTAATGTTTAATAGTGATATACTTATGAATAATATACGATACTATGGTTTATACTCCAGCACTATGTTTTAAGGCTGTGTGATTTGCCTCAATATAAGCTGGATTAATTAATACTTGTATTCATGCGCTTCATGAGAACATCAATACATTTAAAATATACAAATATTACTTAAAGGGGTATCGATATGATACATTTTAATAATATAAATATTGAAAATACACATTACAATCGCTTACAACATAAGTTATTGATTGAAAATAGTCACTGCATCGTGACCTATTTGACCGCATTACATATTTCGCGGGTACCTCATCATACCCCTGTTTACATAGGTAACTGGGGGTATAGTGAGGTATGCTCGCTAATACAATGTTTGCGTAATGTTATCTGGAGCCCTGTATTAATTGAAGAGACTTAACGGCATAGTGAATCCCAGTAAAGACAGATACAATGTAATACGATGGTGCGAGGATACAAGGGGAATCCATCCTTGACGGGATTCACATATGCCACCATTTGAATTGTATGATAAATGGTGGTACAGTAAAACCTCTCTAAACTATAGTCTGTTTCACGAAAGCTGCCCAAATTTTACGGCCATATAAACAAATCAAAAACAATATTTTTTTCGATAATATTAAATTAAAGGAAAATTTAAGAATGAGCCTTCTTTTTATTTCGTGAAATTTGGTCAAATATTGATTTTATTGCGAAAACAAAATTTTCCCATGTTAAATCCCCATAGACATCTTCACGGAGTGAAGATGTCTATGGCCCGTATGGGGATTTAACATGGGGAAATTTTTGAGAATTTCAGAAATACTGGACCGGTTTTTAAAATTTAACTTTTGTTTTCTTACATCATATCCAAGCTATCTAGCCAGGTTTCGGAGTCAATTTCCAATTTTTTTTTTGTTTTTTAACTCCTCCCACAACTCCTCTACCTTTTTCCCCCATGTTAAATTCCCATAGACAAATCAATTTTTCGTAATAAAATTAATATTTGACCAAATTTCACGAAATAAAAAGAAGGCTCATTCTTAAATTTTCCTTTAATTTAATATTATCGAAAAAAATATTGTTTTTGAATTGTCTATATGGCCGTAAAATTTGGGCAGCTTTCGTGAAACAGACTGTAGATACTCTGGGGACCCAATAGCGTTTAATTTAGCTGGGTTTTACTGTGATTTGAAAATGACAAATTTGTTCATGCTCGATTATCTTGGAACCTCTCTGAACCGGACACCCTGGGACCTCCCAGGGTGTCCGGTTTAGAGAGGTTCCACCGTATGTGTGAATCCTGGTAAGGATGGATTCTGTGTGTGTCTCCGCTCATCACTTGTAACCAATAATCCAGCCTTCAGTGATGAATACAGCTGAGATATACTCTATATGTATATATAGCCACTGATTGCGGTGAACAACCGTCTATAGCAGTGTTGTCCACACCATGTAACTACAAGCAGAGCTCCAGATAAGTTTTGTATCTGTGTATTTTACTTTTACAAATGTATTATTGATTTTCTTCCTTATTAAATATGTAACAAATGATGAAAATCTAAAACAAACTTAAAAATTCACTTATTTGAGTTGCAAAAAGCAAACACTAAGTAAATTTTCAATATTATTACAGTATTTTCACTAAGTACGCTCAATATGAAAATCAATGTATTTTGTACTGCCACTTTTGATAATCAATGCGTATGCTGCTAAAATAAGTGCATAAAATACGCCAATACGCACCTTATCTGGAGCGCTGTATCAGTGAATATATCCAAGAGTTTTGTTTTAACCTTATTGCATATGAACCGGTGCAGAAGTTCCCACCCTAATAGCATTGTCCTGTTCACCCATATATAAGAATTATAAAATTAATGAAATTTGTCTGGTCGATTTTTGACGTTATTTGCAGAAAATATGGCTAATTATTAAACTAGAGCAAGTGAGCAGAGGCTCATAGATACCCCACCCACTGCCTGGACCAACAAAGAAAAACTTTAACACAAATCTTACCGCCAGACTTGGTAATACTATGCAGGTGGTAAGTAACGACAAATTACGACAAGACAACATGGAGGAGATCATTTGAGAGCCCGGCATATGATACAGAAATAACCAAATTATCTTCTCAGTTGATAAATTACTCCTTAGAATTTGATCAAAAAATGTTTTCCTGCCAATATATAACTAGAAATGTGGCCTGTCGGCACACGAATACCCCCACTGGCAGCCAAATAAAACGAGGCATTTAGCCGAGCGTTAAGGTTTCAAACGCATCAAGTCTGTGACCTTGACCCTGGGCATAGTGTGATAATCCATGCATCGGTGTAGAAGATATAGAGCGGAAGGGAATTTCAATAGGTTTGACCTTTGACCTTCAACTGTGACCTTGACCTTGGACGTAGGTGCGTGGTTATTGATCGCGACACACCTTCTCATCCTGAGAAACAGTTGTGCCAAGGCATTTGATAATCCATGCATCGGTGTAGAAGATATAGAGCGGAAGGGAATTTCAATAGGCTTGACCTTTGACCTTCAACTGTGACCTTGACCTTGGACGTAGGTGCGTGGTTATTGATCGCGACACACCTTCTCATCATGAGAAACATTTGTCCTAAACCATTTAATAATCCATGCATCGGTGTAAAAGATATAGAGCGGAAGGGAATTTCGATAGGTTTGACCTTTGACCTTCAACGGTGACCTTGGACGTAGGTGCGTGGTTATTGATCGCGACACACCTTCTCATCATGAGAAACATTTGTGCCAAGTCATTTGATAATCCATGCAGAAGATATAGAGCGGAAGGGAATTTCCAACAGACCGACCGACCGACCGACCGACCGACCGACCGACCCGACCGACCGACCGACCGACCGACCGACAAGCTGACTCCTATATACCCCCAACAAACTTTGTTGCGGGGAATTTCCAACAGACCGACTGACCGACCGACCGACCGACCGACCGACCGACCGACCGACCGACCGACCGACCGACCGACCGACCGACCGACCGACCGACCGACCGACAAGCTGACTCCTATATACCCCCAACAAACTTTGTTTGTGGGGGTATAATAAATACATGGTTAGTGCCGTCGAATATAAAATATATTCGGTTGAGCCTAAGACAACTTTATTGGGGCGAGCTTTAGCGAGCCCCTATAAAGTTGTCTGGGTGAAACCGAATATATTTTATATTCGACGGCACTAACCATGTATTTAATTTATAATATATTTATTTTATACCGCATACTAAACTTAATTGTTTGAACGTGTGTGACGTCATTTTTTGACGTCATTACCTCGCCATACGTCACAAATCTAGTGACGTCATTCAAAGCAAAATGGCAGCGTCCACGCTAGGTAGATTTGGTATTGTATCGGATTAAATATCCGATTTATTTACGATGAGCTTCAATATTGGCTGGTTTTAGACTAAGCAGTTGTCATAATAAGCATTGCAATCATAATGGACATATCCATGTCGTTGGGTTACGTCGCATGTACTGTAAACATGGATAAAATTCAGTTGAACCGACAGCGATTGCGATTTTAATATTCGTCGCCATCTTGAATTTGCTGTTGAGACTGACCAATCAGAGGCCGCGATTTGGGGTCAAAGGTGAAAAATTAAAGGCAGAAACGGCACTTCATATATATTAGGCTACTTCAGATATAAACAGCATTTATTCAACCCCCTTTATTATGCTACATGGAGCAATGTTTGCGGTATATAAGTAATTTGTAGTCCATCAACAGAAGTCACACATAATGAATACAAACATTTTGTACATTTTTGGGGGGACATAGTTTGAGAATTGGAGGCCAAAAAAGACATACCGTGTTTATTCTAATAAATGCCCCGACAGATTAAGCCATTTTCTAGTTCATGCATTAACAGGGCTCCATATAAGGAATTAGTAATCGAGTATTGTCACTCCATCAATTGAGTAATTCAACATTTTTAATTGGGTAAAATAAAATCAAACTGCTGTTTACATATCAGCAGACAGCAATTATTGAATAGCTTGCTTCGAAATGAAAACATGGCTTGGCATTTCATTAGAAGATGTGTTTTCATGGATAATAAGAAAAATATGCTATTTTGGCAATTTTAATTGGGTATTTAAGCAAATACGCAGCTTATCTGGAGCTCAGATACCGTGTTGTTTCTAATAAATGCTCCCAAAGATTAAACCATTTTCTAGTTCATGCATTAATACTACATAATACTGCACCAAACATAGAGATTTCGATGTTTGAAATGACTTTATTATGTGATAATCAACTATTTACTAAAAATATATTTGTAGGGAGGTGGGCTACTATTAGGGTGATTAGAATAAGTTACTTTTGATTGAAACTGTGACCAAAAATTGGCCGCAACGCGGATAAACTGTAACAGTGACCAGGGACTGACCTCTTTATGGCCGACCGGTCCAGTGAGTATGGTTGCCTCATCGTCGGGCGAAAATTTTGCATACCGCTCGCTGACCAACAGGTCATTGATGTGGACGTCTTCGGACGAGTTCGTGTCAGTCAGGCAGACCGACAACACTTGATCCTGCATACAGAATTGGTTGGAGTTGAAAATAATTAGTTTCCGCTTGTGTGTTACCACTCATCTGAACCGTCTCAACGAGACGGTTCAGATGAGTGGTAACAAAATATACTTACTACTTACGTGGAAAAAATAAGATCACTGTTTTGAAATTTTGCAAGTGCCGTTGAAAGGATTTTGGTGTTAAAAATAATTAATTACTTTTCATTTGTCAACGAATGAACGTGTTGCGCGCATTCATTGGAACTGTCTCGAAGCGATGGTTCAATGAGCGGTAACAACATGTGCTATTGTAGCACAATAACGATAGTTTGAGGACAACAGTCTATCCTGCAAAATGTAAGTTGTTGAAAAGATAATTACTTTTTGTTTGTCAACAAATGTATGTGCTGTCACCCTTCAATTACACGTATTGATGACAGTTATTTTTGGACACTTGTAAAGGGTAGCTCAACTCATAACAGACACAAAAGGCATTGGCACAGCAAGAGAGATAACTGTAATACACTCATCGGGCCGACATGTGGATTACAATTGAATAGATTTCAACACTGCAAACCCCTATAGCAGTGTTGGCAAACAGTGTAGATCCAGATGAGCCGGCTCGTAACACTAGCCGTCTCATCAAGATCTGCACTTTTTCATAAGTAATTTTCACATTTTTCTGGGGAAAAAAACACCCCCTTCTTATAAAATAGACTAGTCTGAAAATCACTTTGTGATGATTGGACTGGTCCTTAAATTAACATATCAGTCAATTCCAGTAATTTAGTGTTAATTAGGGTTAATCCATTTCAGCCTAATACAATAATTTTGTAAAAAAAACTCATTATTTTGTTTATTTCTCCATGAAGGTACATGTTGATACCACTCATTTGAACCGTCTCATCGAGACGGTTCAAACGAGTGGTAACAACATATTCTTTCGCGATGAAATAAAAAAAAAATAGGGATTTTTTTCTCATAAAAGTTTCATACTACTAGAATTGTATTCCGTCTTTAATGGGTTAACTGATGACACCAGGATAGCGGTAGCCTATTTCACCAACATTGCTAAGTATACTTATCTAGCAAAGTATACTTTGAGGGAGTAATCATTTATTATTCCCAAAATGCATTATATCATAAAGAACTAACCACTGCATATATTTGATGAATAAAAATGTGCAGAATTATTATACTTAATTTATTACATTATCA
Organism: Conchocele bisecta; assembly: GCA_029237695.1. Lineage (NCBI taxonomy): Eukaryota > Metazoa > Mollusca > Bivalvia > Lucinida > Thyasiridae > Conchocele > Conchocele bisecta. Next base: position 27,853,561 of record CM055271.1, on the reverse strand, counting down.
CAGCCAAAATGGCTGTGATAATGTAATAAATTAAGTATAATAAACATTAATAAATTCATCTTTAAATTGAAAATGCCTCCCACAAAGTATACTTTGCTAGATGAGTATACTTTGCAATGTTGGTGAAATAGGCTACTGATACTAGAAACAGAAATCTCCGCGTTTCTAGTACCAGGTTGCATAGTGTTGTATTAACAAAGGATTTGTGGGCATATACTTTGGCAGTGATCTTGACCTATTAGCTCTGCCGGACAATTACAAGCAACGACCTTCACCTAGGTAGAATTACTGCAAAACTTACACTCTGACCTTGGCAGAAAATTAGTGTAAATAATATCATTTTTCAAACAATACATAAAAGTCAAGCAGGATCAGAAGCTTAACATAATCTAACAACATTAATCATCTAATATTCAATGACAACTACGTGTGACCTTGAGCCACGGACCTTCATGGCCGTTAAATAGGCAATAAGCGGTTTGTTGAATTGTTGGTGCAGTCTTCCATTTACAGACATTGAATTTACAAACAATGATCTAGGCTACATTGACAATTATGAGTGACCTTGGTGTCCGTTATGTAGGCAATAAGCAGTCGCAATAGACAGGGGGCGACTTGACATCTCCCACTTAGTGTCCTTGGCATTACATTCATTGTCTGACAATTACAATATGTGACCTTGAGCGACTGACCTTGGCAGCAGTGATGTAGGCAATAAGCGGTTTGTTGGTACAGAGTCGCAGTAGGCGGGCGCGACTGGCCATCTTCCACTTGGTGTCCTTGGGCTTGATGTTGGCAAGGCGGGCCTGAATCGCCTGGGCGGGCAGCTGGAGAAACTCCGTCCTGGATAAATTGTGGATTAGTGGGGATTTAATAATTGAGACAAGCCATGTGATTTTGTATCTTAGAAGATGTGCAAGTTTTCATGAAAAGTACTTACAAAGACTGTGATATTTTCCTTAATTGACGTCGAAAGTTGACAAAGTTATCATTATATAAAAATTTATTATATGTTCCGTTAATGACGTTGAATTTTGATAAAATTTTCATTGCGAATGCAGGGCTGTAGCCACGTTGAGGCGAACTGAGGCATTTGCCTCGGTAGACATTTTGCCGATTTCTTTTTTTACGATGAAGGTCGCGCTACGGGCTCCCACTGGATACATGTTTCATAAGATTTGCCTCGGTAGATTTTTACCTCTGGCTACGGCCCTGGAATGCGGAAGTTTTGAGATCATTAATGGAAAATATAAATTTTGTAAATATTTTTCATAAAAATCACATGGCGTGTCTCATATATATATTACACAAGTTGCCTGATTTCATAAGAAACTTGATAATCACCAGTTTCACCGAGTTTCAGTGATGATTTGTTTGCTTAATGTATTTATTAAATGAGTTTAGCAATTTCATAAGAAACAGCGCTATGCTATAGGACGCAGTTAACACGTTGAATATAGCAGATGTTAAACACAAGTAATGCTTTTATACGATATTATTAAACATGGTTACTGATTTCATATGAAACAGCGCTATGCTATAGGATGCAGTTAACACGTTGAATATAGCAGATGTTAAACACAAGTAATGCTTTTATACGATATTATTAAACATGGTTACTGATTTCATATGCAATAAATAAACAAGTTTAAAAAATAGAAATCATGCATGTGTGATAAATTAATATATATATTTACAAGTTTACTGTTTTCAGAAGAAACTTGGCTATGTCGAGTTTCTTATGAAATCAGTTGCTAGTTTAACAAATAGAGGATCATACTAGAGAGATGATATTTATTAAAAAAGTTCATTCGTTTCATATGAAACGAATCAACAAGATTACTATAGCAGATCTTACAGTGTGCAATGATTTAATATCATATTTATTATTTAACCAGTTTACATATTTGATAAGAAACGAGGCTCCAATTATAATATCGCGGCTTGAATTTGATTTAAGTGAAGATACTGGGTAAACTAGAGCAAGTGAGCAGGGGCTCATGAATACCCCCGGCACCCGTCTGGACTTGGATATCCCCGGCACCAGCCTGGACTTGGATACCCCCGGCACCCGCCTGGACTTGGATACCCCCGGCACCCGCCTGCACTTACGAGCGTGCCGTAGATGGAAGAACAGTGATAAGTACAGTGGAACCTGCTCGGGCGGTCACCTTTAATCAGTGGTCACCGCCGTTAAGCGGCCACTTCAAATTCCTCCCGCGCATTGTTGCTATATAAAACGCTTTCATTCAACGGTCACTCGTCTAACGCGGCCAGCGGCCATTAATTATCGTCCCAAACTAGTGATCCAATTTCATTAAATGATCACCGCTAATCCCGATGTTAATGTACCCTACGGCGGTCGTTACCGAGCGCGAATTAACAATGATGTCGGCAGTCAATGCGGGTAATTAAAACACCAAACACATCGCCGCGTCGGCGATATTGAGAGGGTATGTTTCACAGGTGCAAATTGTGTTGACCGAACTGTCGGTGCATTATTGAAAGAACAGCCTATCGCATCCGGGTTCTTGCACCCTTGTCCGTCGATTCGTAATTTCTATAGATTACCGACACAAATGTTGTAAAAAGGAACAGCCCATTGCCAATTACCAAATTGACAAAACACGAATAGCTGATATAATTGGTGTGTATTGCCCAGGACCGAGTGTAACCGGCTCAAATATAATTTAAGCAAATGGCCTCATATGTCGAATACGAGCCGAATGTCGCACTTATTGACTGCTTTTGCTGACATCGCCTATGCATTATTTACATTCACAATTGGAAATGAATCCAACTTCGACTTTACCAATACCCGACAAAAAAACAACAACACCTTTCGCATAAGTTATCCCACACCATTTCCGATTATACCACATTATGCCCTATTATCCAGTACAATAAGTTGTCTACAATACGAGTCTTGCAGATTAGCAGTTGCAGTAGGCCGTAAAATAACAACAACAAGAAATGCGTCTGTCGAACGTGGATGCCACCTGCAGCATATTTGAGAAACTGTGACAAAGTGGTTAACCGAAAAGTGTGACGGACGGACGGACGGACGGACGGACGGACAGACAGACGGACGGTCCAAACACTATATGCCACCAGTTTCTTCGAAACCCGGTGGCATAAAAACATGAACATTGGTGTTTTTATTTGTTGATAGATTTTTTATTTCATTAAATGAAATAATTCAACAAAATATTTGTTACTTGTTGAGAAATCCACTCATTACATGTTCAGGTTCAATTTTAAAAATATTAAATAAATATAAAGATACACATTTATATTGCATTAAAACATACATATTTAATCAATATGGTACTCTAAATTAATCATTAATATTATTTATTACATTTGTATTATCAAGTCAAAATTTACCTGAAATGTACCTGAAAACACAACCCTCTATTAAGAGGTCACCTCTGTTAAGCAGCCAGTTTTGTCACTTCCCTTGGGTGGCTGCTTAAGACAGGTTTGACTGTATATACAGTAGAACCTCTCTAAACCGGACACCCAGTAAACATTTGAATGCTTAATTGTGATGGATTTAATTGACACTTTCCTCGATTACAATGCATGTTCATGATCGTAATGTAAACATGTATGTCTTACAGTGCTCATCTGCCTGAATTACAGTGGAGCATCTCTAAGCCGGACACCCTGGGGACCTCCCAGGGTGTCCGGTTTAGAGAGGTTCCACTGTAACACACGGCTGGCGAGGTGAACAAAATCTTACTTTAAAAATCTAATGGTGGATTTGTCGACGAAGTTAGTGTTTCCATAATCGACGTAGTAGACCTCGACGAACCCCTCCTTGTTGATGCTGGTGATCATGCCTCGGTGCCAGTTATGGTCCTCTGGGAATAACGTCGCACACACCTGTAGTCAAATAAATATCATCAATTGAATGACATTTTAACAATTTTATGGAGAGAAATAAAGATTTGCATCGGTTTTAACACCATTTTGGTAAATCTCTGATGAAATGAAAGCTTTGGTACGGACACAGAATGATAGCTTCTATTTTTAACTTGTTATTTGAAATAAATACATTTTAGCAAACAATTTCATATTTTGACTGGCTACATTCGATTGCAAAAATGAGACATTGACTACTGTGTATTGTGCTTCATTATTGCTAAACACTGACGGGTGCAATAGTCGACAATATGCCAAAATCATGTGGTCCTGTTGACCTTCGAGCCATTGAGATTTTACTGTATTTTGTACTTCGACGAAAATATCCACTTTTCTTCGATACATCCGAAATTAAAAAAATTACTCAACGTCAAGCAGTGACGGTCGGCTGAGAAAATTACCTTACAACATTTGCGAACATCGTAGCCCCAGATCAGCCTGCGCGTCTGCGCAGTCTGACCTGGGGCTATGCTGCTCGCCATTCAGCAACTGATCAACAAACGATAGATCCTAATTCCAACGTGGTAAGGTTGATCAGTATCTAAAATTTTGCAGTCTGAAAAGATTCCTATTCTCCGCCGCCGGCCCATATTTAGTAGTGGCAGGTCTCATAATGTGTGATTATGTCTTTCAAGAAGTGGCCGCCAGATCTGGGGGCCATTTCACTAAACTTTGTGCGACTAAAATGTTCGTAAGTGCAAAATTATGATAGTCTGTAAATTTCACATTAACAACATTTTCTGGTAAACAATTATTGGATTTACATTTATTGAGCATAGGCTGCATATGCAGCCTATGCTCAATAAATGTAAATCCATAAATTGACATTTACAGACGATCTTAAATTTGAACTTACGACCATTTTAGTCGTAAAAAGTTTAGTGAAACGGGCCCCAGACCCGTTACATACCTGACCGCGCTTGATCAGGCTTTCCGGCATAGAGTACTGTTTCGCCGACTCCTGGCCATAGTAATGGCTGCAAATAAAGCAAGGGCTTGTTATCACTAAGCTTAATTCCCTCACTGGCAACCTTGATAATATACTATATGGCTGAAGTTTTGATAGAATATCGAAAAACAGTAACCAAAAACTTTAACAGTACGCCAATGTGCCGACTATATCGTGCCGTTATTGAAATTGGTGAAGTGCATCATAAGTTACTAACGTACATACATGCGCAAGTACGTACGTGTTGTACGGACACACATACGTACATGGACTAACACAATATTCCCGCTTGCCTATCGGCGAGGGGATAAACAGGCAAAGATATGAGACACGCCATGTGATTTTGTACCTTCGGACATTTAATTTTCTTGAAATACGTTTACAAAATTTACAATATATTCCATAAATGGCGGAATTATTCCGCTCCGGATGTACATATACTCTGAAAATTTTGTCAACTTTTGACTGTATTTACGAGAAATATTGAATTTAATGACATTATGCCGATGTCCGAAGGTACAAAATCACATGGTCCATCTCATATGTCCCCCGGATTGATGGCCTGAATTCATACGATTGCCTAGTCTTGACTGATGGGCTGACTGGCGAACAGTGCAGGCCATGATTAGACGGTGCAGATGATATGAGTGTCAATCCCTAGGCCCGACGTTGCTGATGTCGTACAAAGGCATACAGAGCTGTTTAGGCTACTTTGCTTATGAAATGATCCGAGACATCCTCAATACTAGAGCAAGTGAGCAGGGGTTCACAGATACCCCCAGCCGCCGCCGCAAATGACAAACCAAAATAGTCTAGATGCCTTTGCGACGGTTTGTGTTAAACGACTCTTTGTCTTATACGACCGTATCTAGGTCCGCCGGATATTATTTGCTATATAACTGGACTGTATTAAATGACTGTCTTACGTAACATGCGACCGCTGTAACGCATTTTCGCTCTGTTGTTAGCGACATTGTGCAAGGGAGGTAATCGAGAAAGCAAATTACCATTTCATTTCCCAAGTTGTCTATCTTTACAATTCAGCCTCGTTTTGGAATGTTGTTCGACAGAGTTGTCTACCATGTATTTCCGGTGAGCTTCCTTGACAACAAAAATGGCTTTAACACAAAAATATGACGCTGTAACAGTTGAAGGCTGGTAAACCGGCGTATAGAATAGCCACCGAGCTAGGGGTAGGAAAAATGCAAATCAAGGGTCTACGAAAACGAAAACAAGAGATAGAATCTGATATAGAGAACAACATTCCTGTAAATTCTAAACGACGTCGATATTTTACTGGGAACGAGGATATTAATGACTTACTTAATTACTTGACTTACGAGTGGTTTAAGGATGCTGTGACCAGGTGACATGGTGTATGTTATGTAAATATGCACGGGGCTCAGTATTGATTTAGGATTTTCAGGTTTTACCCGTCAACACCGAGACTGTATTTATAAGAGACCCCCTGTCATATGTGACTTTTTTTTAGATGGTCCAATAAAAAGTCACATATGACAGTTTTCACTGTAGTAACGTAAATTTCGAAAACATAAGTTATATGTTATGGACAGACTGACGCACAGACGACCAGACAGAAAGCCGAAAACTATATACCCCACCGCATACTTTGTCAGCCGGGGGCATAATAAACGCATAATGTTTTGATCATCATAAACATGTGTATCAAATACGGTTAAGATCCGTCAAGTAGAAGTGAGGACAAGTTGTGGCCACCCGCCTGTATAGCATGAATATAAAATAATTCACATTATTTAAAATAGGCAATAAAACTAAGCACCCAATTCATGCAAAATTTGGAGTTTCAATTATTTTCTCTGGCTTAATAATTGTCTACCGTATTACACCCCTAAATATTTATCACCATTTGTTATTATAGGAATGAATGGCCTTTTTGTGGAATTTATCCGGGATATAAACATGGAAAAGTCGCGGGAATACTGGACGAAGGCTGGAAGGCCTCGTCCAGTATTCCCGCGACTTTTTCAAGTTTATATCCCCGATAAATTCCACAAAAAGGCCATTCATTCCTTATAATTCCAGCATTTGAAATAAATTCATCAAGAAAATGTGTTTATTTTCCGTTTTCTTAAGAATTATTTTAACTGTGCCTCACGGTTACGGAAAAAAGTTTGGCGTGGGAGTTTACTGGGATATAAATTTTGGACAGAGACTTGCTACTGGCCAATCAAATGTTAGGGAATTGTGTAAATATTTTTGTGCTGGAATTATCACCATTTGTTATAATATAAAGTACAATCATATTAACTAAACCTTGTGACAGTCTTAAGGGCTCCAGATAAGGAATTAGTAATTGAGTATTTTCACTCCATCATATCTGAAGCAATTGGGTATTTCAATATTTTAATTGGGTAAAATAAAATCACACTACTGTTCACACATCAACATACAGCAATTATTGAATAGTTTGCTTCGAAATGAAAACATGTCTTGGCATTTCATTAGAATTGTCTCCTTGGAGACAATTCTAATGAAATACCAAGATGTGTTTTCGTGGTCTGTTTATTGTTTTCTGTAGCATGATAAAGGTACCACAAATTTGTTATTGCTTTTTGATACTCGCTACTTCTGATCTCAATTGGGTTTTGGCAATTTTAATTGGGTATTTACGCAAATACGCAGCTTATCTGGAGCACGAGTCTTTGTTTTGTGAAACCAGGTATTTATGCGTGACTGTGACAGCAGAAGTGGGGCTTATGGGTTTTGCAACCAGTGTAGATCCAGATCATCCTCTGCATCCACACAGTCTGATCAGGATCTAACAAGCAACATATATATTGTTATCAAGTTACATGAGTGTGCTATTTGACCAGGAGCTACACAGTCACAAATCCCATATGCCACATTTCTCCAGTCACGACCATATGTGTTTTGTAGAATAAATTGTGTCTGAATATTTATGGGTATCACGGTACTCACTCTAACTCGTCCATGAGGTTCTCCAGGGCAAGAGACGCCGACTTCTTCCGCAGCTGTACCCAGAACAGGCCGGGGTTGACGATGTTCGACACAAATATGCCCACGTATCCCCCCGCCTCGGGGGCCAGGATGGGCGTGTAGTGGCAGCTCGGGCCCACACAGTCGGCCGGGCGATCGGAAGAAGAGACGTCGCAGGTGGGGGGATCCACGACCGGGGGCTCGTCCAGCTCCGGGATATCACAGTCGATTGGGAACAACATCATCACGCCTGGGAATACGGAGAATGCCGAGCTAGTGGGGTTGGGTATCAAGTCTATCAGGCAAGGCTAGGAATGGGCAAGGCTCACCGAGGAAAGTGAAAGTGAATGGGTTTAACCCTTTCAACACCACAGGCTGTATAGTGGTATTGGCAAAAAGTGTAGATCCAGATGAGCCGGCTCGAAACGAGCCGTCTCATCAGGATCTGCACTTTTTGCAAGTAATTTTCTTATTTTTAAGAACAAAAACACCCCCTTTTCATAAATGGACCAGTCTGAAAATCAATTTGTGATGACTGAATTGGTTGCAAAATTAACATATCAAGATCCATTCCAGTTATAGGGGTGAACGGGTTAACGTTTCAAGATCGTTTAGTGACGGGACCTCGGTCACAACCCATCCCCACTGTTTTCAAGTGGAACCTGGATATAGCAAGGTTAGGTCCAGGAAATAAGTATGAATTCCGAGGCTCGCCAAGAAATCCCTGCCATTGTTAACCCTTTCAACACCACAGACCTCTATAGAGACAATGTTTGCAAACAGTGCAGATCCAGATGAGCCGGCTCGTAACGAGCCGTCTCATCAGGATCTCCACTGTTTGTTAATAATTTTAAACGTCGTACAGATTACCCTTTTAGAAGAATGGGATAATTTGAATGAACAAAATTAATGAAATAGCGTGAAACATTGGCATGGAACATCCTATTAAGTTACTCGGTGTTGAAAGGGTTAAGGCGTTTCTATACCACACTAGAGAGTTTGGATATGACGTTTGTCAGGTTACCTACCGTGATTGACCAAATACAGACAGACTGATAATATTGTTGCAAGCCTCGGAATTCCTACGTGTTTCCCAGCCTTGCCTGATAAACTTGATATCAAAAGACGCTAGCCTGGTATTCTCTATCAGGCAAGACTAGGAAACACATAGAAATTCCTCAGTGATCCGAGCAATTCCTACCATTTCTGAGCCAAGCCCGTCTTACATACATACTAGTCTGATTCTACAAATGATCTGGAGAATTAGACAAACCAATGTGTTATCAGTGTCCGGTTTAGAGAGGTTCCACTGTTATTTACCATTGGAAATATAGCTGAACAAAGGCTATAAAAATAGCCAAAAATACCATTCTGGACGAGCAATACATATCATTTCCCCTGTATGCAAATACATAGCTGAACAATGGCTATAAATATAGCCAAAAATCCCATTCTAGATGAGCAATACGTACCTTTTACCCTAGTATGAGAGAAGCCAGAAATACCATTGTTGACGAGCAATACGTACCATTTCCCCTGTATGCAAGCTGGAGTACACTGTCGGTGAGGGAGAGGAGCAGGCGGTCTGGGCACGTGAAGCCCAACTCCTCCACAGGCAGTGGGGAGCCCGTCATCTTCTGTTGGAATAAAGTTTCAGATGACAATGGGAAACGCCGTTTGTGAGTCGAGCCTTGTAAACTTGATAGCTCTTACATAGAGAATACCCATTGTGGCTGAATGAATGACATGCAGTGACATTAAAGACAGTTTTTGTTTATGTAAGAAAATACAACTTAAGTACATGTCTGCATGTCTCATCTCCGTTATGTAAGTGCTAAAATGTCAAAGACATTACTGACTAGCTGCTGTTTGTATATATGCCTGCTTGCAAAATATTCCGACTTCCCCCCGTATCTATGGATGTGTAATGATAACACAGCCACACCCCAATCACAGAACAAGTTTAATTAACCTTACACTGCTGAATTACATTTTGACGTCTGCAGGTTTTTTTATGTTTGATTATCTCGTCAAAAACATGATTCTAATGTGCTGTTAAACAATGTTTTCATTGAGAAAGAAGGCAAAATATAAAGCAACAGCAGACAACAATTTTCGTGCTCAGCAGACTAAACACACCCTTTTCATAATTGGACTAGTTTGAAAATCTTTTTGCGACCATTGGATTAGTTGCAAAATTAACATATCAAATTCCATTCCAGTTACTTAGGAGTGAAAGGGTTAAGCTTGTCAATGAGACTGTGCTACAATGAGAAAATATGCAAAGTTGCATACCTACCCAACCCATCAACCAAACATAGGAAACATTACCTGAAATATCATTGGGAACTCGTCGACGGGAATTCCGTTGCACTTGTGGCGTAGCACGCGTTGTATTGCCTCGCGTGTCTTCACTTCCACGGACTGTCCACTCGTGTGGCGGCCTTTCTTGGCAGTTCGCACAGGTTCTACAAGATTGACAACTTCCTACTTATTCTAAAAAGTATATGTTGTAACAACTCATTTGAACCATCTCGAAGACTGAAAAATGAAAGCGAAAGGGTTTAATGTCCCACCAACAGCTAAGGTCATATAGAGATGGGACAACAGTTTTAAAGTCTCATCCGACAGACCAGTGGGATGGAATTATGAAAGTATTTTTGATGCCCTAGGCGAGGTTTGAACCCACAACCTCCGGATTGGAAGTCAGGTGTCAACCCCTAGGCCACAGCCCATCCCTACCATCTCGAAGAGACAGTTCAAATGAGTTATATATATATACTTCTGTGCATACAATATTGATACTTTCATCACTAACTACAGTGCGACCAGCACTGACCCACATCGGCAAGTACAAACGCAGTCTGAACAGGGCCGATATTGTGTCATTCAAATGTTGTTTTTGTTTCTGTCTTTGAATAACAGCACTGATCAAAGTATGTCAGTCTGAGTGCAGCCACATGCACTTAGACTACACCGAATCACATGTGCAATTACCACACCGTGGCCACAAGTATAAATCACAAATTATGAGTATGTTTCTTATGTCTTGGAATTTCAAAAGAATTGAGTCCAGAGGACTCAATTCTTATGAAATTCCGAGACATATTCATGATACTTACAGGGAGAACTAAAAGAAAATATAATGAATTGTCGTCTGCTATTTTTGAACTATTTATAGCCCACAAGTTTCCCAGCATGCAGAGTTAAGATCTGAATCCTTAATGATGTATTCATTGTCACGGTATGCATACTCTCCCATCGTCCCATCCAAACTGGTACAAGTCAATGCAGACACTGTCTGCCATTCAGCAACTGGAGACTATGTGGGTAAGACAATGCCGGTATGCATCCAGGATTTATAATAGATGGGGGCATATGCCCCCCTTGTTTTTGAAAATAAGGGTAACACTGATGCGGAGCTGAGTGAGCGAGTTTCCTAGTGGGGTCCGGGGCATGCTCCTCCGTCAAAATTTTGAAAAAATGGTGCCCAATGGTGGCATTTTATATGTATCGGAGACAAATACTGATGTAAAATATGGCCATTTTTTAAAGCAAAACTTTGTTTTGAAAAATAATGTATTGCTATACTCGGTGAAATATATATTTCGTATACATGCAAAGAATCATTGAAATTATAGTTTTAATCCTGTTTCCGTGCGTAAAACTGTTTTTCTTTCCAGTATCCATGCACCACTTGCACAACATTTCTTGTTTTTCGTTCACAACAAGCCATGGTCGATTTATTTTCCACTCATTACTGAAACAATATTTCCGTTTTTTGGCGGGTTGTTCTCCAGACACGTCGACCTTATCGGCATCATTTGTATTTTCACAATCTTCACTGACCACGGCATCATTTATTCGTTCTGATTCTGGCACAGGTATAACTAGAGTAGTCTTTCACAGTGTCAATAACGTTGTTAATGTTAGCTTTCGCAAAAGACTTAAATAAAGTTAATAAATAAAGTTTGATCGCGATTTCCACTGCCGCTAGCCATGCTTTTCACGCTCAGCGATGGCCACCCCAGATCAGCATGTACGATTTTAGAACAGAATGCCGACTACACACCTCAGCATCCAATCAGATCGAATTACGCTATCAGCGAGTTTGGAATGACACACCATGCCCTGTCTGCGTGATTGAACCAGATTCCAAATCTATAGGCTGTTTTACTATGATACCCACGACCGGCAGCGCAATACAAATTTATTGTAAAATGTTTTTCTGAAATAGACAAGTCTCTGCACAGCAACTGCATTTGGATACAACACACACCGACACCTCGTGTATATAATTATATATTATAGGGAAAATAGAACATACCGAGTCTGGGAGAAAATAGCAGTCATAGTGTCTGGGAGTAAGATTAAGTTAACAGAATTTCCCCAAAGCTGTAAAACGGAAATCCACGGAAAACACAACAAAAAATGCGTATATTTACGGTACCATGTATACATGTCACGCTGTGACACATTTACATTACAACATGCACAACCTATTATAAACCACGCTATTTATAGACAGTCACAGTCATACAGCTGTGGTAGTGACATTGTTTCAGTGTTACTTGACTGCTTTGATGTCGGGCCGCGGCTTGTTGGAACTATGACGTCATGCGTATTCAGGCACGTGCCCAATTGGCCTTGATAACGTATTCACTTGTTTATCGATTTAAATGGTTTAAATCGACTCGAAGCTTACGTTCAACAGCCGCACAAACTCGATTGAACTGCACGCCTTCCAATGATTTAAATATGCAGCGCGTTTAAATAGTCAATTACGTTTTTTTCAATGTGCGCACTAGTCATTTAAAAAGGGGCACATCCGTGATTTTTTGCGCGATGTCGGGCGGAAGAAAATCAATAATTTGCAGCATTGACAATAATTAAGGGGGATTGCCGCAATCGTGCGTCCTGGATGCACCCCTGCAATGACAGCAAACATACCCGATCGAGATAACATAGTCGTCACCAGTAAGGCAACAGGTCTTTCGTCAGGTTCTTGAAGATTTTAATAAGCCCAACTTCAATATGAGAAATAATGCCTGTTCTACCTGGGGGTTTAGGTAATCGAGCATCGTACAACATCCAGTCGCCCTGTGGTGTGGGCCGCTCTATGCGGGCGATACTGGGCAAGGCGGCTATAAAGTCTATCACACTCAGGTAGCCGTGCTCCCGGAAATCCAGCGCCTTCCCATGGAGGTCCTGGCAAAAAACAATCATGGTACGGCAGGGATTTTTGAATGTTGGTGTTTAACGGCATATCAACAGCTAAGGTCATTTAAGGCCGGGCCAACGGGTTCGATCCGCATGTAACCTGCTGCATCGGGGAGAAAATCCCAAAATCAGAACAGAGTAATTACATCGAAAAAAATATATATTCAGCTCTGAAATCGGAATAACCGGACCTGGTGGTGACAGGTCCATACCACACCAAAGCCACTTCCCCTAAAATAGAATTGTGAATAATCGTAATACTCACATAAAGGGTATAACCAGATTCAACTGTCGCATACAAAATGTCAATGGCGTACGCGAGGGCCAAACCTGGTCTCCTGTCGGGATTCCGGTAAGGATGAACCCCGATCGTTAAATTACCCATCGCATGCTCCCACCTGCCACCCACTTACGGCAGGGTTTATTTTCGCCATTTTGGGAAAATGACCCATACCCCTGGAGTTGGGATTTTCGCGTGTATTCATCAAAATTGGGAAAAATGTAATATTTCAGAAAAAATCAGTTTTAACTTTAATAAACTCTTTAAGATCACACTGAACATATCAGAGCTCCATATAAGCTGTGTATTTGCTTAAATACCCAATTAAAATTGCCAAAAACCCAATTGAAATCAGAAGTAGCGAGTATCAAAAAGCAATAAAAGATTTGTGCTACCTTTATCATGCTACAGAAAACAATAAACAGACCACAAATATAGCATATTTGTCTTATTTTCCATGAAAACACATCCAAGGAGACAATTCTAATGAAATGCCAAGACATGTTTTCATTTTGAACCAAACTATTCAATAATTGCTGTCTTTTGATGTGTAAACAGTAGTGTGATTTTATTTTTACCCAATTATAATTGTGAAATACCCAATTGCTTCAGAAATGATGGAGTGACAATAGTCAATTACTAATTCCTTATCTGTAGCTCTGTATATATTAATCGGTATACAAGTAACACCTGGTAGACGCTTCCACTAATGACAGTAATACAACTGAATACAGAAATGGCAGATTCTTTTGACATTTTTTCATTTTGGAAATTTTAATTTGAAAATTGGGATAAAAACATACTTTTTGCGATTGGGAATATAGTTGTTAAACGGCTATAAAAATGTAAAAAAAAAAAAACCTATATGGAATGTAACTCACTATGGGCATATGGTCGGGATAGCTCAGTTGGCATAGCAAGCACCTTGTAGTGTAAGATCCCAATTGTTTACTAGCCTTACTATGTCCCTTTTCTACTGTTCTTTATGTGATAAGTAAACACTTTGAGAAATGAAACACGTTTACTTATCACATAAGTGCTGCAGAAATGGGGCTTATTTTGCGACCCGTGTAGATCCAGATCAGCCTCTAGATCAGCCTGTGCACCTGCACAATCTGATCAGGATCCGATCTGCACTATTCGGTATTCCATCATGTTACAAACAAGGAATATAGATCATTATCAGGCTACAGGAGTGTGCTCAGGGGTGGATCTGGAGGGGGGGGGGGTAAAACACAGGAAAGTGCATTTCGAAGAGCTCAAAAATAGGACAACCCCCTAGTTGCGAGCGGTAACTCTTGCAATTACTCCCGTAACTACGGGAGCAGATTGCGAGAGTTACCTTTGCAACTAGACAACCCCCACATTGCCCAAATGCTGGATCCACCCCTGGTGCTATATGATCAGGATCTACACTGGTCACAAATCACATAAGCCCCATTTCTTCAGTCGCAGCCAATAGCAGTAGTATGAAACTTTTGAGAATTTTTTTTTAGCCAATTTCTTTATTTCTTCTTGAAAGTATAAATTGTTACCACGTTCTTATGAAGGGTAACAACATATATTTTTATCGAGAAACAAACAAAATAATCAGATGTTTCCAATAACATGAAAATGTGACCCGTCGGTACACAAATGCCTCCGGTGGGAGATTCTGGAAATTCTGACAAACTTCTTAACCGGACACAGGCACAGATGCACACAGTCCAAACACAGTATGCCTCAACGCTCTACCGAAACCGGTGCATAAAAAGTATTGTATCCGCATACTTCAATGGATAAACAAATGGATTTACATGCGCCCATATCAAACAAACATACAGAGTATTCGTACGGGAGGCGACTGGCCCAGACACCCTCGGGCCGACGTTCCAATACCCGCCGAATCTCGCCGTGTAGTCGCTCGGCGACGTCTTCATTGTCGAACCTTCCTCCTTCGCCCGTGGGTGACCCGGGTGTCTCGCCAATCTTCTCCCCGTCGTTGTGCAGTGAGTTACTGCCGCTGCTGCCTGAGTTGAGGCGGCGACGGCCTGCAGTGGAATGGACGGCTTAACTCTTTGAACCCGAAAGCAAACAGTGAAGATCCAGATGAGCTGGCTCGTAAAGCGCCCTCTCATCAGGATATGCACTTTTTGCAAATAATTTTCATATTTTTGAGAACAAAAAATACCCCCTTTTCATAAATGGACTAGTCTGAAAACCATTTTGTGACGATTGGATCAGTTGCAAAATTAACATATCAAAAACCTTTCCAGTTACTTAGGGGTGAAAGGCTTAATCCATTGAATTATATGAATATTATAGTTGTTATTGAAAACGTCTGATTATTTTGTTTATTTGTCAACAAGAATTCCGCGGAATCAAATGTCTCGCCTTGTCCCGCCGCCTTGACCTCGAGCCTGGGCCAGAAAGCAATTTTCACTGGCCCGAACATATTATACAATTATTGACTAGTGAGCCATGGAATATCAGATTTTATTACTTTTTCAGCAGTGAAATGCGTTGTTATGCAGTGAACATAAGTCATATTTCACTGCACGTGCTTTCACCAGTGAAAATATAGCAAAAAAAATGAAAACGATGGGAAATTTAACGAAACGAAAAAATAAAGTTTGGTTATTTTGGTTTGGTTACTAAATTTCGACCAAAATCTTTTTTTTCTCAAAAAGCTGGGAAATTCGTCGTAACGAAAAGTAAATAGAAAATTTAAAAAAAAATAAAAAAATTATGTGTTGGTTGCCATGGTACCCATGTTTTCATAAAACAAAGTAATAAACAGAAAATTCAGATTTTTGCAACGAATATCACATATATGTTCATCTCGTGGTGTCATATGTCCATATTTCACTCGTGCTTCACACTCGTGAAATATGAACATATGACACCACTCGATGAACATACATGTATATGTGATATTTGTTGCAAAAATCTGAATATCCTCTATATGGCTCACTAGTCAATAATTGTTTTATTATATGATAATAGTCGTAGCACTTACGACCTTATGCTACTAGACAACAAGAAACGAGGCAAAGCCACGAAGGCCAGGTTTTTCCCAATGTATGCCAAAATGCCGACGATATCGCGCTTTCTGCAAGCGGGTGCGACAATGATGATAAACACCCATGTGAAGTATCAAGGTAATGGGTGAAGCAGTTGCAGATATATAGTACACGAAAAAACTTTAAAAAAAAAATTCAAAGTAATTTGACCTTGACATTGGGCACAGGGGCCGCACGGTTGGGGGGTAGAATGAAAATATGGATGATGATAAACACCCATGTGAAGTTTCAAGGTAATGGGCGAAGCAGTTGCAGAGATATAGTATAACAAACAAGTTTTAACCAGACGTACGTTAAAAAGTTAACGTTGAAAATGGCTAAGTCAATTACGTAGAAATAATAGGTGAAGGTAAAAAAAATGGTCACATGTTGGATAGTTTTATGTGGTAGGCACCCCTTAGTTATGAAGCTGTGAAAGTTTGGTGGTCCTAGGTGGTACAGTACCAAAGAAATGGACTTAAACACGAAAACTTAACATTGTAAACGCGAAAACTTAACATTGAAAATGGGTAAGTCGACTGCGCGGAAAAAATGGGTCAAGTTAAAAAATAAGTAACATGTTGGATAGTAATATGTGGTGGGCACCCCTTGATTATGAAGCTGTGAAAGTTTGGTGGTCCTAGGTGGTACAGTAACAAAGAAATGGACTCAAACACGAAAACTTAACATTGTAAACGCGAAAACTTAACATTTAAAATGGCTAAGTCGACTGCGCGGAAAAAATGGGTCAAGTTAAAAAAAAAAGTAACATGTTGGATAGTAATATGTGGTGGGCACCCCTTGATTATGAAGCTGTGAAAGTTTGGTGGTCCTAGGTGGTACAGTAACAAAGAAATGGACTCAAACATGAAAACTTAACATTGATTGTGGACGCTGCCCGTCCGCCCACCCGCCCGGCTTTCGCCAATCCAATAGCCTGGATTTTTTTTCAAAAAACCTGGCTAAAAATTGAAAAATAATTTGAAAAAAATATTGGAAAAAAAGTTTAAAAAAAAAAAGTTTAAAAATTAACAAAACTAGATTGGTCAGTAAGCGAGGCTTACGGAATACCCCCCGCGTGGGCCCAGGTACCCCTAAAATATGTAGACATTTCCAAGTGTGTGGGCTTGTGACTCTGGGATTAGCGCGAGCGGCATGAACGTGAATTTGTCACAGGGTGGTAGAGGTCCATTGGAGCAATGAGTGTGTGAAATGTGAAGCAGATCCGAGGAAGGAAATAGAAGTTATAACCGATTTCTCTGATGTTAAGTTTTGTAAAGAGACTACCGCATAACCTCGAATTAATGCCCCCGGAGGCGTTACATTTTACAAAAGGGGGGCGTTTATTAGCAAACAAATTTTTTTTTACCAAGGACCGCCAATTTCAAACATAAATAAGGATTTAAGGATTATTTGTGTTTGAAATTGGCGGTCATTGGTCAATTTTGTTTAATTTTTTTTTTTTTAATTTTGGGGAGGGGGGGTGGGGAGCCGTTTATTAGGAGGGGGGCGTTAATTCGAGGTTATACTGTATGTATGTGATGTGGACCTCGAGATCAGCGGGGATTTGTCACAGCATATGAAATATTAAGAATTTTCAATGAAAGAAATAGAAGTTATAACATATTTCTCTGATGTTAAGTTTTGTAAAGAGACTAAGTATGTGACCTTGACCTTGGGATCAGCGGGGGTTGGACAGTCGTAGATTTGTCACAGCATGATAGTACAACCTTAGAGGAATGCACAAGTGAAATAATAAGAATTTTCAATGAAAGAAATAGAAGTTATAACTTATTTCTCTGATGTTAAGTTTTGTAAAGAGACTAAGTATTTGACCTTGACATTGGGATCAGCGGGGGTTGGACGGTCATGGATTTGGCACAGCATGGTATTAGAGCCTTACAGGAATGCATGTGTGAAATATTAAGAATTTTAGATGAAGGAAATAGAAGTTAGAACAATATTTCTCTGATGTTAAGTTTTGTAAAGAGACTAAAGTATTTGACCTTGGGATCTACGGGGGTTGGACGGTCGTGGATTTGGCACAGCATGGTAGTAGAGCCTTACAGGAATGCATGTGTGAAATATTAAGCATTTTAGATGAAGGAAATAGAAGTTATAACAATATTTCTCTGCTGTTAAGTTTACGGACTAAGTATTTGACCTTGACCTTGGGATCTGCGGGGGTTGGACGGTCATGGATTTGGAACAGCATGGTAGTAGAGCCTTACAGGAATGCATGTGTGAAATATCAAGCATTTTAGATGAAGGAAATAGAAGTTATAACAATATTTCTCTGATGTTAAGTTTACCCGGACGCACGGACGGACGCACGGACGGACGGACGGACAGACGGACGGACAACCTGACTCCAGTATACCCCCCCACAACTCGTTGCGGGGGGTATAATAAGAATTTTCAATGAAGGAAATAGAAGTTATAACTTATTTCTCTGATGTTAAGTTTTGTAAAGAGTATTTGACCTTGACATTGGGATCAGCGGGGGTTGGACGGTCATGGATTTGGCACAGCATGGTAGTAGAGCCTTACAGGAATGCATGTGTGAAATATTAAGCATTTTAGATGAAGGAAATAGAAGTTATAACAATATTTCTCTGATGTTAAGTTTTGTAAAGAGACTAAAGTATTTGACCTTGACCTTGGTATCAGCGGGGGTTGGATGGTCGTGGATTTGGCACAGCATGGTAGTAGAGCCTTACAGGAATGCATGTGTGAAATATTAAGCATTTTAGATGAAGGAAATAGAAGTTATAACAATATTTCTCTGATGTTAAGTTTTGTAAAGAGACTAAGTATTTGACCTTGACCTTGGGATCTGCGGGGGTGGACGGTCGTGGATTTGGCACAGCATGGTAGTAGAGCCTTACAGGAATGCATGTGTGAAATATTAAGCATTTAGATGAAGGAAATAGAAGTTATAACAATATTTCTCTGATGTTAAGTTTACGGACTAAGTATTTGACCTTGACCCCTTGGGGTCTGCGGGGGTTAGGTTCGGTCGTGGATTTGGCACAGCATGGTAGTAGAGCCTTACAGGAATGCATGTGTGAAATATCAAGCATTTTAGATGAAGGAAATAGAAGTTATAACAATATTTCTCTGATGTTAAGTTTACCCGGACGGACGGACGGACGGACAACCTGACTCCAGTATACCCCCCCACAACTCGTTGCGGGGGGTATAATTACCTGTAATAATTTAGCTGGACAGTTAGTGGTCAGTCTGGACATTTGCACATGCTTGCACATGCTTGCACATGCACAAGTGTTCAACTGGAGAAGGCTATTGTTCTCTCTACAGGTAAGGTGTACAGAGCGCACGAGAAAACGGGTCTTCATGCATTAATGTTCAGTTTGTAGCATAGAAAGAAATAGAGTTTGACCTTGACCCTGGAGCCCGGAATTTTTTTAATTTTTTTTTAATAGTCCTATATTAATCTACATATCATAGTAAAGTTTGAGCTGGCGATCAGCTATCATAGTTTGAGCTGGCGATCAGCTATCGGCCAAATATGACCGATAATCCAGCCGGACGGCCTCCGATTCTGTGAGATTCTTTCGTACACGCAAATTTCGCTTTGGATGGGGTATACAAAATGCGAACAACTGAATAAATGCTGGAAACAGCGATTTAAAGTGAGTATATTCACACACCTAATACCTTTATCGATTGCCAGAGACAGAAGTCATACATTTAATCGATGTTTATTGTGTTTGTGCGAGCCGGAAAAGAGAGGGCTCTTTCTGTAATAGCCCTATTTATACTCGCCTTTATATAGCATATGGTACTGTACGAGACCAAGTGGGTGGGGTAATGGGATTTTTTTAATAGGCATTTTTGTTGGTGTCATATGTCCGAGTCTTCCACCTGTGGTTAAAACGTGTGTTTGCATGTGTTTGTTTGTCTCATTGAGAGTATTCGGAGGGAGTTAACTATACCGGGTTCTGATAGATATTGCCAACGTCTTTCGCCACAGTAACCTGTCAATCATGCCACTAAGGGCTGCCTGTACTTACCAGCGATTGGCTGTACTGTATAAATAATTTTGCCACGAGAATAACACGTGTTTTGAACTGACAATTATAGTAGCCAGAAGCGATGTTTGGCCAGGGGATTATTGAAACTATCGACCCGTGACTTTTATTGTCATAGCGGGTAGGCATGATTTTAGTGAATCGCGTAATATGATGAAAATTTGGTCAAACACTTGGGTGTCATAAAACAAATGGTATTGTAAACAGTTTGTCAGGCCTGCAATTAGCGAGATTTAGGTCACTGGGTGGGAAATGGGGATTACCTGAACAATTTGGTTCCAGCTTTTTTTAGAATTTCAGATATTTTGCGAGATTTTTTAAGGCGAAGTGAACTTCGCCCCGCCGGACACATAGGGCGACTTGGGCGAAAAAAAAAGTGACGACTTCACCCAAGTCGCCCCCAAAATTGAACCCTGATAATATAAAATAAAAGAATCCTCTTGGTACATGTATTTAAACATTTCTCTATGAGTTTTTACTTCTCCGCTGAGACTTATTTTTATATTTCATGGAAATAACATGAAAGGCTCTGGGGGCCGTTTCACTAAACTTCCTACGACTAAAATGTTTGTAAGTGCAAAATTATGATAGTCTGTAAATTTCACACTAGCAATGTTTTCTTGTAAACAATTGTTGGATTTACATTTATTGAGCATAGGCTGCATATGCAGCCTATGCTCAATAAATGTAATTCCACCAATTGATATTTCCAGACGATCCTAAATTTGCACCTACGAACATTTTAGTCGTAAGAAGTTTAGTGAAACGGCCCCCTGGTGTCAGTACTTTCAGTACTTTGATTATTTTAATGCTTATTATGATAACTGTGGAGTCTATAGCCAGCCAATATTGAAGCTCATCGTAAATTAATCGGAGATTTAATCAGATATAATACCGAATCAACCTAGCATGGATGTCGCCATTTCCCTTTGAATGACGTCGCTACATTTTGACGTATGGCGAGGGAATTATGTCAAAACATGACGTCACGCACGTTCATACAATTAAGTTCAGTATGCGGTATAAATTACATGTTTAGTGTCGTTGAGTAGTTTATTGTTACCTCTGCCCTTGGACAGGCGTTTTGATGTGCTGGTCGCCGCCCCCGATGGCCCGACGTTCTCGGGTTTGTGCGGGGGGACATACTCCACACTGTCCTGTCGACCGAGACTGTGGGACGGAGCTACATCCAACAGGCGTGGTATGGTCGAGGCTTTATCAGCGGAGCGTGGTACCTTTACTTGTGTGGAACTCACACGCCATTCACCCCCCTGAAAGTTTCAAGATGCGGCCGGGTGAAAATGTGAAATGTTTAAACCCTTTCACCCGTAATTAAAGCCATAAAAAACTAGAAAATGTGGTATGTCGACGCACTTAGGGCCCCTATAGGTGATTTGAGAAACTCTTACAAAAACTTCCAAAAAATAAACGGACGGACAGACAGACAAGACAGGACGAAACCGAATCTCGGTGGGGCCCTAATAAGTACTTTGGTTCTCAGACACGGGGTTGGCGGAATGTGAAGCGGGAAGTCTATGAATTTGTTTGTTTGAGATGTTCGTCTCTACATGTATTTGGCAACTTGAAAAATCATATGGCGAATTTATAGTACAATTTCTCCATGACGATAAAATGCTTGACGCACAGGGATTATTCAGACTCGGAGAACCAAAGACCCGAGACCTGAGAACCAAACTACTTTTTTATGGCTTCATTTCTGGACTCCCACATCCCAGGCTGTAATATACAGAGCGCTCCAGATGAGTTTTGTATCTAAAGAGTGTTTACCCCAGAGCTCCAGTTAAGGTGCGTAATTTGACCAACTTGGGGTGAAATTTTGTTATTTCTTCATCAAAAATGGCAAGTTGGGAGTCCTTTAGAATCGTCTCATTGAGACGATTCTAAAGCACTCCCAACTTGCCATTTTTGATGGAGAAATAAGAAATTTACCTCCAAATTACGCACCTTAACTGGAGCTCTGATTTACCCCCCATATTTCAAATTCAATGCGTATTTTACTTTTACAAATGTGTTATTGATTTTCTTCCTTTATTAAATAGGGAACACATGATAAACAAAGAGTGCCGAACACAATATACGCCCGTCGAGGCAAGGCCAGTCAACAAAGGGAGATAACTCACTGAAAACCAATAGGGTTCTTTATCTTGACGTAATAAACATGTATACCAAAGTTGGTTACGATCTGTCAAGTAGAATTTGAATTATTGTGTGGACAAGAGTACAGTCCAAAAATTATAAATGGCCGCCGTCAATAGGCTTCTTCATCTTGCCCTGATAAACATGTATACCAAATTTGGTTACAATCGGTCAAGTAGAACTCGAGTTATTGCATGGGCAAAAAAGGACACGGATTGCGAAAATTGAAAATAGCCGCCAAGGAAGAGAAGTCATTAGAATTTTGAAAATCAATAGGCTTTGTCGTCTTGCCGTGATAAACATGTACCGTATTTAACCGTGTATTGCGCGCATTTTTTCAGCCCCATTTTTAATCCAGAAGTCACCCTGCGCGTTATAAGTAGGAACATAAATTTCAAACATTTTTTCCAACTGATTTCTGCCAGTTTTAAGCAAACAAAACAAGCCCGGAAACGGAAATATAAATTTTTGACAGGTATGACGTTGAAATACGCATAGTGTGAAACAAGAGAAAAGGAATCGATCGATATGAATGGGTGCGGTAAGTATAGATTGATGGTAAATTGGTATCTTTTGGGATTTAATATAGCCAGGCTCGTAACATAAGAGGCTACGTGTATTAGAGGAAATTTAAATGTTTTCTGTACCGATCTCATATCGGTCAAATGTTGCCTGTCGGGTATTGTTTGGTTGTACATTTTCAAAGTGACGTCACACGTCTGCCATCCTGTGAATAATTAATGAGAACAGATCTCAATCCCATAAGCGCTTGATGTAAGATTTTAGATGCTAAATCAAGCGTCGCGCACATTCAGATCGCACTCGGTAACACTCGGTAATGGTCGTTTTTCGTTGCTAGGTGCCGACTGACTGTTACTATTTTTGTAAAGTATTGACAAGTATTCACGCATCAATACCTTATGACATGTGCGACCAGCATACAGCATAGCCCCTGATTCATCTGCGCATACACTGTATGGGGCTATGTTGGAATGTCGTGTATTCAGGTAGTACCTATGTATATTGTTAAACCTAATCAATAAACAGTGAATACACACTATCTGTACCTACGTATATCCACGGTGGTCCACAGTGTCAATATTTGGGCTGGGGGGGAGGGGGGGGGGGGGGGGGGGGAATTGTTTATGGCCCATTTCTCATGTGCAGGTCACTAGTAGGAGTTATTATCGCCTTGGGGAAGAAGTTTACACATGGCTGCTGTGTGTTTGCAATTACGGGTAATTATGTTATACACAAATGGCAAATATGGTGGAATTATATACAACAAATTTCTTCGTAAGTAGGTTCAATAAGTTTATTACATGCATCTTGAATTTTTATTAAGCATATTAATGAGTAAATAACAATAAATACAACATACTTTTAGACAATATAGTCTAATTTATGCCATAAAGCTGACCTTTGGCGATCTTTTTCTCTTCGAGAGAGCCTAACAGCACTCGTTCAGCATTGTGGATGTGAACTCCGAATGCAATTTTCTTATACTCGTGACGGAATTTCGGCCGATTTTTTTTTATTATATTTTTTTGTTGCGCGCTATAGACGCGAACAATTTTTTCCCTGATTTTTCCCCCCAAAATATAGATGCGCGTTGTACACCAGTGTGCGCATTACACAGCTAAATACGGTATACCGAATTTGTTTGCGATCCATCAAGTAGAACTCTAGTTATTGTGTGTACAAGTTGTGCCCGCCCGTACAAGGTGAATACATAATACCTCACGTTTTTTTCAACAGATTTAAAAAAATTCACTAAGTTGCGCTGCAAAAAGCGTGTTTCCTTTTTGCAGCTTGAATAAGTAAATATTCAACTGTATTACAGTATTTTCACTACGCAATTTGAAAATAAATGCGTATTTTCACATTGCTGCGAGTATTTTATACTCCTGCTTTTGATAATCAATGTGTAGTGTAAAATATGCCAATAGGCACCTTATCTCGAGCTCTGATACAGGGAGATATATTTTTTGTCCCATTCTTTTCGGCCAAACTAGGCATTCAATCAGCATTACCTCATGTCTTAATTGGCATTATTAAACTCTTGATATCAAGCGCAATAACCGTGTTTCCTTAACCCTTCCTACGCTGTTGACGGAAGTTGTCGTCTGCTGTTTTTCATTTTTGCTTTAATTCTTAACAAAAAACTGGTTTTGACAGCACATGAGAATCGTCTCCACTGGAGATGATTCTCATGTGCTGTCAAAACCATGAGAAAACCATGTCAAAACCATTGAAAATAAAACATTTCCAGCAGACGACAACATTTAATTCAGCGTAGTAAGGGTTAAAAGGTTAACGGAAACAACTATTTATTCTCTGTATTTGTTGACGTGCAAAGATCAAACTTTATATACATGTCAATAAATTACTAAATGATTGGTATAGCAGGCTCTTACAATTTTTGAAACTGGTTGAATAGTTACACAACTATACACTTATTTAATTCATATAACGAACAGTTCGTGCCAAATAGATGGAAGCCCAACTTTAACCACTTTAACCAGAGATTGGGTATATTTAAAATATCTGAAAAATACTGACAAACATTGCAGTTCCTGATCGTTATATATAATACTAGACATGTGACCTGTCGGCAGACTTATGGCCCCGCTGGTAGCCAAAGAAAACGAGGGCACATTTGAAAACACAAAAGGCAGCACGATTTGTCACAGCATGATAGAGGACCATCAGAGGAATACGTGTGTGAAATATGAAGCAGTTACATGAAAGGAAACAGAAATTACAAGAAATTTACCCAAGCGGGATGCAGGGCTCCAGATAAGGAATTATTAATTAGAGTATTTTCACTCCATCATATCTGAAGCAATTTGGTATTTCAATATTTTAATTGGGTAAAATAAAATCACACTACTGTTTACACATCAACAGACAGCAATTATTGAATAGTTTGCTTCTAAATGAAAACACATCTTGGTATTTCATAAGAAATGTCTCCTTGGAGACAATTCTAACGAAATACCAAGATGTGTTTTCATGGAAAAATAAGAAAATATGCTATATTTGTGGTCTGTTTATTGTTTTCTGTAGTATGATAAAGGTACCACAAATTTGTTATTGCTTTTTGATACTCGCTACTTATGATTTCAATTGGGTTTTTGGCAATTTTAATTGGGTATTTACGCAGCTTATCTGGAGCTCTGGGGATGTACAGATTCGGTGGTGGGTGCATAATAAACGGTTTGAGGTGTACCAGCACATTCATAAAAATTGCAAAGTATACTTATCTAGCAATGTATACTTTGCGGGAGTAATCATTTATTTCATATAGAACTACCAACTGCATATATGTGTATTAAAAGTATGCATAATTATTATACTGAATTTATTACATTATCACAGCCAAAATGGCTGTGATAATGTAATAAATTCAGTATAATAAAAAATAAATAAAATTATCCTTAAATTGAAAATTTATCCCTCAAAGTGTACTTAGCAAGATAAGCATACTTTGCAAAGTTGTTGAAATAGGCTACTGGCATCGTCTTTGCACTGACCTGCATGTTGAGTGAACAGATATCTGTGAGTACTGACAGCAGCTCAAATAGCGTGGAGTAGCCATAGTACTTGAAGTTGATGTGAACGCCGAACCTGCGCATGAACGCCATGTCGAAGTGGGTGAGTGGCAGGCCGTCCGGGTAGGCCTTGAACATCTCCTTTATCTGGTTGCGAATGTAGCTGGGTACCATCGGTGATGCCGGGCCCTGCTTCTGGTTGTAACTGGAGATTATTGATTACTGTCTGTTCCACGTTTTGCTGTCGACGAACATTTGCCAATTAAACACATTAAATCTAAAAAATATTTAAAAGTAAGTACTTTTTCATCGATAACAAAAAAGACACCCTCCCCAAAAAAATAATTTGATGAAATTCCATCAAATATTGATTTTATTGCGAAAAAATGCCATTTCTTTTTCTCAACAAAATAGATTTTTTTTAAATATTTTTTATTTGTGGACCGATTTTCAAAATCCAACTTTTGCTTTCTTAGTTACATCATTTTCAAGCTATCTCGCCAGGTTTCGGAGTCAATTTCCATTTTTTTTTTTTAGAAATTGACATGTTAAATTCCCATAGGGAAAATTGTTTTTTCGCAATAAAATCAATATTTGATGGAATTTCATCAAATAATTTTTTTTTAAGGAGGGTGACTTTTTTGTTATTGACGAGAAAGTACTTATTTTTAAATGTTAATGGCCAAATGTTCGTCGGCAGCAAACGTGGAACAGACAGTAGTTGATTGGGGCTTCACGTTCGTTCAACAGCAAGTATTCCATCTACAGTGAAACCTCTCTAAACCAGACACCCTGGGAGGTCAGGGTGTCCGGTTTAGAGAGGTTCCATTGTAAATCAGTCACATGACCACTCCAAGACATGTTTTCATGCTTTGCAATCACGAACAGACAGTACCATTAGAGATAAATGAAACCCGCCAGAATTACTCAGTCGTTTACAGGGTGTCCAGTTTAGAGAGGTTCCACTGTAGTTATATTTAACTCTTCCTACTCTGTTGACGGAAATTGCCGTCTGCTGTTTTTCATTTTTGTTTCAATTCTTAACAAAAAACTGGTTTTGACAGCACATGAGACTCCACTGGAGACGATTCTCATGTCCTGTCAAAACCAGGTTTTTGTCAAGAAATATTGAAAATAAAACATTTCCAGCAGACGACAACATTTAATTCAGCGTAGTAAGGGTTAAGTTATTTCACATGGTTTAGAAACTCTTAAGATTGATTGATTGGAGTTTTATGTCCATTCAACAGGGTGGTAATATGTGGCTGTGACTGGAGAACATTGATTGATTGATTGGGGCTTCACGTCCGTTCAACAGCTAGAAATTCACCTGGTCACATTGGAGTTATTTAATCCTTTTAATACTACACACGGGTACCGCTATCATTTATTCACGAGACGCATTTAACCGATAGAAATAATTTAAAAATGTCCTGCCTCATTTGCATACCTATAATGAGACACATCATTCTAATGGATTGAAATATTAATTTGTAACTAGATTCGTCAGTAAGCTTACAGATTTGTCACATGGTGGTAGAGGACCATTGGAGCAATGCATGTGTGAAATATGATGCCGATGTGAGCATGGAAACAGAAATTATAAGCAATTTATCTCAAAGTTGAGGTTTCGTGACGGACGGACGTTTCTATTGTTCCAGCCCCGTGCAGGCACCGGGGTGGGATCAACTGATCCTGAGAATAGTGCTGCAGTAGCCATTGCTTGTCGTAAAAGGCGACTAAACTGGCTTAACGATTGGGTTCATACTTTCCGGAACCCACTATACCGGATTTGGCCCTCATGTACATTTTTGGCTTTCTTGTATGTGAGAGTTGAGTCGGGCTATGCCCCATATATAAAAGTAAGATTAGCGCTAATCCTATTACTTTTAGGGGATGGGATAAATGATGCTGGTATGGCGAGGGCCTGGCACCAGATCAGGTTGTTCTAATTTCAGGACTGAATATATATTTTGATTGTAAATATTGAGTTCTGAAGTTGGGATTTACCCCCCTTGGACAGGTGGATACGGGACTCGACCCCGTTGACCCGTCTGCGTGTAGACTCCCTGAGGCTTGTACCTCTATGTCAGAAAAGCGGACGTTAAACCCTATTCACTCACTCACTCACTCTATTGTTCCAAGAACCAAACAAGCAACAGAATAAATGGAATTTAGTTACCCATTGTTCTTGGTACCCAACAAGTGCCCTCTCATGGGGTCGGACAACCTGACTCCAGTATAATAATACACAGAAAACGTACATTTGTGTTTTTTAAAGGGGTGGAATATGGGGTGAAACAACCGTGTACTTGTTTATTTGGCATAATCCACAGGTGTAATCAAATCACTGCGGACTTACTATGATGTTGTTGGACGAGAAGGAGCTTGCCACTGTCTGGGTCCACCACCGCTTCTCCCACCGCGCATCACCGCATATTTCTTCTTCCGATCAATCTTCTGTTTAGACACGAGACGCTCGATGTGCTTCGTCGACTCGTCGGCCTTAGCAGACAGTGTCATCATTCCATTTTTCCAACCGATGTGCACGGCATCCGAGATATCTCTGAAATAGTGAATCTTACGTGTTTGTTTAATTAATATCATATTAACCCTTTCAACACAGCAGGCCTGTATAGTGGTATTGGCAATAGTGTAGATCCAGATGAGCCCATCAGGATCTGCACTTTTTGCAAGTAATTTTCACATTCTTTAGAACAAAAACACCCCCTTTTCATAAATGGACTAGTCTGAAAATCACTTTGTGATGATTGGACTGGTCCTTAAATTAACATATCACAGTCCATTCCAGTTATTTAGTGTTAATTAGGGTTAATCCATTTCAGCCTAAGAATACAATAATTGTGTTTATTTCTCCATGAAGGTACATGTTGTTACCACTCATTTGAACCGTCTCATCGAGATGAAATAAAGAAAATGATTTTGTGACCAATGGATTGGTCATAACAAATCAAATTCCATTCCAGTTACTTAGGGGTGAAAGGGTTAATGAATATCATATGAAATCATCACTAATCAGGAGATATTTATTACACAAATTTATGGGTTTATTGGAAACAGAAAATACAAATGTATATTAGCATAATTACATGTACTTCTTGAATCGAGTGAATGCGAAACTGAGAAATAGCAAAGCTGATCGCCTCGTAAATACAAATGTCAGTGTAGTGTCAAGAGCAAGACACGAGATGGTTTTGTTTGTTTGTTGGGGTTTAACGGCCTATCAACAGCAGCTAAGGTCATTCAAGGACGGGTCAATGGGTTTAGTACTAAATCCCATGTTACCTGTACAAGATGGTAATGTCGCTTAAAATGTAAGAATCTATTTATCATTTTTAATACTAGAAATGTGGCTTGTCGGTAAACGAATGCCCCTGCTGGCAGCCAAAGAAATCAAAGCACATTTGAAAACACAGAGGGCCAGAGAAACATAGATTTGTCACAGCATGTATGATGAAAGCAGACCATCAGAGCAATGGGTGTGTGAAATATCAAACAGATCCTTGCAAGGAAAGTGACATTATAAGCCACTTACCCGAGTTTTGAACGCACCAAGTATGTGACCTCGACCCTGGGCTTAGCAGGGGCAGGATGATCATGGAATTTCCACACAGTGGTAGAGGATCATTAGAGCAATGTGTGTGTGAAATATCAAGCAGATAAGTGAAAGGAAACAGAAATTATGAGACATTTACCCGAGCGTTAAGCTTACGAATGCACCAAGTATGTGACCTCGACCCTGGGCTTAGCAGTGGCAGGATGATCATGGAATTGTCACACAGTGGTAGAGGATCATTAGAGCAATGTGTGTGTGAAATATCAAGCAGATCCGTGCAAGGAAACAGAAATTATAAGACATTTACTCGAGAGTTAAGGTTTAAAACACACCAAGTATGTGACCTTGACCCTGGGCTTAGCAGTGGCGGGACGATCGTGAATTTGTCACAATGTGATAGAGGACCATATATCAAGCAGATGAGTGCAATGAAACTTATAACAAAACAAGGAAAAATTATAAGACATTTACCCAAGCGTTAAGGTTTTGAAACCACCAAGTATGTGACCTTGACCCTGGGCACAGCAGGGGCGGGATGATTGTGGATTTGTCGCAGGGCGTTAGAGGATCATTAGAGCAATTCGTGTCACAGGTGATTCTAGCGTGTCTTGGATGGTCAATTAGTGTTTGTATATACATGAAACACCTTTCTAAACAATGCACAAACAATTCAAATGCGCCCAGGTGTAATAATAATAGTATTTAGAAAGGTATAAAACTCCCATTCGCCACCATTGTCAGAGCGGCCACACAAAGTAGTCCTGTCGAACTCGCCTATACAACGCATTACAGCGTGTCGAAACTGCTGTTTGGGGTGAATTTTCGACATAAAGTTTACAGTTACCGATACATTAACATACGATTTTGAGTGTAAATTGCACTAAAAACGCGTCTTACAAGCGTTCATTATTTACACATCCGGGTTACTGTGAATTTGGTTAGAAAAGGACCTATCGTCGTGGTATGGGCTGGATGCTGCAATCCATGGTAGTCCAATTATTTAGGGTTGAAAAGAAAATATATACTAATCCATGGCATGCCAGCATAATACAAGAGAACATAATAAACATTACTAAAGTACGCATAGCTGCCCATTTTGGACATTCAGCTCAAAATTGATTGCCACATAATAATATGCCTGTAATTTATATGCCTCCCAATCGATATATTTCGTCTGCTGTCAAACACGGGTAAAAAAAAGGTGAATTAAAATCAGCTTGAAGTTGGATCAAACTAATTAACACAGAAACTTGCGCACATTTTAATGTCGGACCTTTGTATTTTACAAGCAACAAGTCCGCCTGACCTGTCATAAAATTGAAATTGCGATCATCATTCAGTGGCGATGCTAAATCCGTTCTGATTATCGTCTTATAAGATAATTTATAGTGACACAGTCGATTATTTACACATGGTGCGACAAGTCATTTTGCATGAAACTGACAAATATTTATACCGTTTTTCTAGAGATTATCCTATCGGACCTTCCAAAAAATTCCTCAGACCTTTCACTTTTTTTCCACGTTAGGTCCTGGACCTACTGGTAAAAGCTACTATTTTCAGGTCCTGGTGTTTCATGTACTGTCATGTCGGCTAATTCTGCGCATCGGCTAATGCGCAATTCACGTCAAATTTAGCCTAGCGTACGTCAAAATAAAATATGTGGATTTTGAAATAAACCAGCTGATTAATTGCTACACTGTGGCACGATTTTATCACATTCCGATAGTTTGGTAAAACGTTATTCCGAATAGTCAAAATGTGTAAAATCCTCAGACCCTGCTGATGGAATAGCTGTCTTATTTACTAAATTAACTGTTAAACGAAGCAACTAACCTGTCATGATGTCACTGAATAGTTCTGCTTCAAGTTTAATACAAAGTTTGCTATGCTGATCCAGTATGATGCTCGCCATTTTGTTGACACCACCAGATGCGCAGCATTAGCAGAAACAAATGTTACCTGCACAGACGTCTTTGAACTGTGTTGGATATTCAGGAAAGGTTGACTGAATATGGGGATGGTAATGACATATAAATTTTCTTGGAAAGCCTTAGGTGCGCAGAATTAGCCGACACAATTGTATATACAAACAATAATTGACCATCAAAGAGATGCTGGAATCACCTGTGATTCGTGTGTGAAATATAAAGCAGATCTGTGTAAGAGAACAGAAAGTATAAGACATTTACACGAGCGATAAGGTTTCTGGATGTACGGACACCGGTAACACTATATGCCCTCCTCAGAAAATGGATTAAAATCTACACTGTGAAAATTTTAGAGGCGTGGTATTGGGTGGCACGATTTACCCAAATCTACCCAAATCTTCATATAACTAGAAATGGACGCTTGTCGACAAGCGCATGTGTATCCCCCTCCCCAGATACACAAGTAGTTTGAAAAAAGGGTGTTCGAGTTATGCTCCGGAGACAAAATCAGTGACGGAAAAACAAAGGGAGATAACTAAAGAATTAGTGATGCAAGAGTTGTCATTTCTTGCGGGACACACCTTTAGGGTCGTGGTCTATGCATGTGTGAAGTTTCATGAAAATATTCCAAAGGGTGTTCGAGTTATGCTCCAGACACGAAATCAGTGCACGAAACAACAAAGGAGATAACTAAGAAATTAACGACGCAAGAGTTGTCATTCTTACGTGCGACACACCTTTGGGTCGTCTTCTATGCATGTGTGAAGTTTAATAAACTAGAAAATGTGTTCATAGAACACGGATGTCCCACATATCGCTTTGATAATAAATGAGGCCAAATTGCAAGTCAAAATTTTCTTTTACCGAGCGTTAAAGTTTTTGAAGCACCAAGTATGTGACCTTCACCCTGGGCTTGGCGGGGGCAGGACAAACGTGGATTTGGCACAGGGCGGTAGAGGACCATTAGAGCAATGCAATATATGAAATATGAAGCTGATCCGTGAAAGAAAACAGAAATTATAAGATATTTACCTGAGCGTTAAAGTTTTTGAAGCACTAAGTATATGATGTTAACCCTGGGCTTGGCGGGGGCGGGACGAACGTGGATTTGGCACAGGGCGGTAGAGGACCATTAGAGCAACGCATATATGAAATATGAAGTTGATCCGTGAATGGAAAGAAAAATTATAAGATATTTACCTGAGCATTAAAGTTTTTGAAGCACCAAGTATGTGACCTTGACCCTGGGATTGGCGGGGGTGGGGGAGGACGAACGTGGATTTGGCACAGGGCGGTAGAGGACCATTAGAGCAATGCGTATTTGAAATATGAAGATGATCCATGAAAGAAAACAGAAATTATAAGATATTTACCCGAACGTTAAAGTTTTTGAAGCACTAAGTATGTGACCTTGACCCTGGGCTTGGCGGAGGCAGGACGAACGTGGATTTGGCACAGGGCGGTAGACGACCATTAGAGCAACGCGTATATGAAATATGAAGTTGATCCGTGAATGGAAATAAAAATTATAAGATATTTACCTGAGCGTTAAAGTTTTTGAAGCACCAAGTATGTGACCTTGACCCTGGGATTGGTGGGGCAGGACGAACGTGGATTTGGCACAGGGCGGTAGAGGACCATTAGAGCAATGCGTATATGAAATATGAAGATGATCCATGATCCATGAAAGAAAACAGGAAGTATAAGATATTTACCCAAGCGTTAATGTTTTTGAAGCACTAAGTATGTGACCTTGACCCTGGGCTTGACGGGGCAGAACGAACGTGGATTTGGCACAGGGCGGTAGAGGACCATTAGAGCAATGCGTATATGCGTGTTCGAGTTATGCTTTGGATACAAAATCAGAGCACGAAACAACAAAGGGAGATAAGTAAACAAGAATTCCGCGGAATCAGATGCCTCGCCTTGTCCCGCCTTGACCTCGAGCCTGGGCCCGAAAGCAATTTTCACTGGCCCCGAACATATTATACAATTATTGACTAGTGAACCATAGAATATCAGATTATATTCTATGGCTCACTAGTCAATAATTGTTTTATTATATATGATAATAGTCTGTATATAGCACTTACGACCTTATGCTACTAGACAAAAATTGAAAAAGAATTTAAAAAAAAAAAAAAAAAAAAAAAAAAAAATGGAAAAAAAGTTTAAAAATTAAAAATAATAATGCTTGCTACTGGAGCCCAGAAATTTTTTTAATAGTCCTATATTTATCTACATATATCTGCACAGGTCCACATAATGCCACAATATTTTCAACACAGTTTACGGAAATGTAATATAATCATTTACCTGTATAAATTACCTGTAAGTGGTCAGTGGTCAGTTGCACATGCTAGCACATGTACAGGTGAATAGTCTGTATATAGCACTTACGACCTTCTGCTACTGGACAAAAATTGAAAAATAATTTGAAGAAAAAAAATGAAAAAAAAAAATGGAAAAAAAAAGTTTAAAAATAATAATAATGCTTGCTACTGGAGCCCAGATTTTTTTTTCCAGTCAAATTGAAAAATAATTTGATATATGAAAGAAAAAATAATGAAAAAAAAAAAAAAAAAAAAAAAAAAAAAAGTTTAAAAATAATAATAATGCTTGCTATTGGAGACCAGATTTTTTTTTAATAGTCCTATATTTATCTACATATATCTGCAGAGGTCCACATAATGCCACAATATTTTCAACACAGTACCCAATGTAGTGATTTACCTGTATAAATTACCTGGTCAGCAGTGGTCAAGCAGTGGTCAAGCAGTGGACATCTGCACATGCTAGCCCATGCTTAGCACATGGTTCTCCCAGTTTCTATTGTTCTCTCTACAGGTAAGGTGTACAGAGCACATGAGAAAAGGTATACAGAGCAGACGAGAAAAACAGGTCTTCATGCATTATTGTCCAGTTTGTAGAGTGCGCAAAACAAAAAAGGGAGATAACTGAAAAATTAGCTACGCAAGAGTTGTCATTCTTGTGTGCGACACACCTCCGGGTCGTCGGTCTATGCATGTGTGAAGTTTCATGAAAATATTAAAACAAAGGGTGGTCGAGTTATGCTCCGGACAGGAAATCAGTGAGCGAAAACAAAAAAGGGAGATAACTCCAAAATTAGCTATGCAAGAGTTGTCATTCTTGTGCACGACACACCTTCGGTTCGTGGTCTAATTGAATGTGTTAAGTTTCATAAAAATATTATTCCAAAGGGTGGTCGAGTTATGGTCAATCAGTGCGCAAAAGAAAACAAAAAAGGGAGATAAACTAAAAAATTAGCTATGCAAGAGTTGTCATTCTTGTGCGCGACACACCTTCGGGTCTGGTCTATGCATGTGTGAAGTTTCATGAAAATATTCGAAAGGGTGGTGGAGTTATGCTCCGGACACGAAATCAGTGCGAGAAACAAAAAAAGGGAGATAACTCAAAAATTAGCTATGCAAGAGTTGTCATTCTTGTGCGCGACACACCTTCGGGTCGTGGTCTATGCATGTGTGAAGTTTCATGAAAATATTCCAAAGGGTGTTCGAGTTATGCTCCGGACAAGAAGTGTCTGCGGCGGACGCGGCACGCTGTCAAATCCATAGTATCCCCCGACGGTAGTCTGGGGGATACAATTACTATATGTGTTAATAAATAAAGCTATACACATCATACTAACGATGTTTGGACTGTACTTACATAATGTATGTCATTAATTTGCTCATACCAGGGCCCATTTTAATGCATTGATGCAAAATGGAAATATTTGTATATGAAATAAATGGAGAGTACCGCGATAAACTTAATACTAGGAAGCCAAGGAAGATAATCCACTTTATAATGGCTAAACATGCTAAATGGGAATGATGATTTTTAATTGAAATACAAATAAAAAACTGTAGAACCTCTCTAATGTTGACATACAAGGAGACAGTAGTGTGAATGTGTCGATCGTATACTGGCCGTTTTCGCCTGCCAGGACGTGTAGCCATCTTGTACATAATCACTTGTTGAGGCTATACCACTAGGAAAATTTTCAATCACAGTCTGATCAGGGTCTACACTGTTTTCCATCTTGTA
The DNA here is from genome assembly GCA_029237695.1 of Conchocele bisecta. Taxonomy (NCBI): domain Eukaryota; kingdom Metazoa; phylum Mollusca; class Bivalvia; order Lucinida; family Thyasiridae; genus Conchocele; species Conchocele bisecta. Next base: position 27,817,820 of record CM055271.1, on the reverse strand, counting down.
CACAATCACTGTATACCGTATACAAGCAAGCCGCGTGTTGCACGCCAGGACAGGGTTCGTACAGACATGACATGATAAAATTCAAGCACTTTTCAAGCACTTTTCAAGTACAATTATTATTTTTTCAAGCACAATATCAATTTCTTTCCAACATACAGTACAATAGGCGATCCACAATTTACACTCGACCCATCGAACATTGAATTTTAGCGATTAACCTTTTTATGTTTTCTATTAAAATTAAAGTACTTTTTAAGCACGAAGGCATTTTTTAAGCACTTTTCAAGCACTAAGATTAAATTCAAGCACTTTTCAAGCAGATTTTCAGAAAATAAGTACTTTTCATTTATCACTCGAGAATTAAAGTACTTTTCAAATCTGTACGAACCCTGCAGGACGTGTAGCCATCTTATAACAATCACTTGTTGAGGCTATACCTTCTAAGGGAAATTTGCAATCAGTCTGATCAGGCTCTACCCGGTTCACCATTTTGTGCATAACCACTTGTTGAGGCTATACCTGTAGGGGAAATATGCATTCACAATCTAATCAGGATCTACACAGTTTCCCATAGTGTACATAATCGACTATATATAACGAGCTACCCCACTAAAATACACTGTGTTCTGGTCAATATAATATTGGACTTTGTCTACATATAGAGGTGTGAAAAACATTCAAGCTATTTGACAAGATATACAAACCATACACAAATTTAAATATATATATATATAGCATGCATATTAAGGTTCATTTTCATCAATGTTCTTAATACAAGATCGTTTATTATTGTTATTGTAGATGAATATTAAGAATATTTATATATATATTATAGCCTTCCTGTGTGAGTTTTTAAATGTATCTCCGTAAATTAAATTGCAATAACTAAACTATGTCCAGAAGTCATTTGTGCTAATAAAAACATTCATTCAATGCATTATACTTTGTTTTTAACAAATTTCAAAAAGATGTTGGCATATAATTACCATGATTACTCGGCGAAATAAATATTGCAATACTATGGAGGTGACCGGTTAGACAGTTGGACTATTATATGTGCCATATGAAATCATAATCGATGGCAACTTAAAGTTAGACAACTGAGTCTCGATCACGGTAGTCTCCCTTTATAATAATGCTACATGTATATTAATCGCTTTCCCGCGGAAATATGTGATTTATTCTTCCCTTTTTCGGTCAAAATGTGGTTATTGTATGATATACTAATGATATATTGTTGAAAACGTATATAATATAATCATAAATGTTATTTTTAATGAAGATTTGGGTAGATTTGGGTAAATCGTACTGCCGTGGAACCGCGCATGATTCGGTAATGTCACTCAAATGACAATCGCCATTACCTGAAGAAATCGTCAACAGTTGTATAGCCCATTTCTCTAAATGCTAAAGGCTGGCCAATAAATGAATGGAAGTCCCGTAATAGTTCTCCCACGGTTAATGGCATCGGCGAGGAAAGCAACAGTGCGCGCACGTGCTTTTTCGTTTCTTCTTTCTGCACTGCTCTGCCCGTCATATTGACGTGGCAACCCCTAGACTACAAAGAAAACAAGTTATTTGTGCATGCAATATGTGAATTGACAGTGCTAATGCTCATAAAACGATAGAAATTGTTAAATATTCCCGCTCTCTTGTCAAAATATTTATTAGCAGAAGAAACTTGTAATTTTTTAATTCCAGCTATGAATTCGAATTCCAGTAAAATGTTATAAAAACAATAACTGTAATTTTATTTTAAATAAATACATATGAAAATATTTTATAATAAATAATTTTCTTCAACTTATTCTTCAAAAATATGGAAAAGAATGATTATATATTAGCGAATATGTGACCATGAATTTGTAGAAAAAAATAATAACATCATCAACAACAACAACAGAATGGCAACCTTGATTCCAACCATTTCCTCGTTTTATCGAATTACAAGCAAATTTGGGTTTTCACATAAATGTTTTAGTACAGTCAGATCAAGAAAGTATCCAACATACATACAACAAAAGTTTCAGCAAGTCTACAGTAGTTCAAAACGCTATTTGTTACACGCAAATTCCCGGTAAATTGCAGATGGTTTGTTTCGCCCTATATTGTTTCGCCACAAATGCAGTTCGCCACAAATGCAGTTCACAACAGTTATGTTAGAGATGTTCCACTACAATTGATATTTGAACACTATGTATTTGTCACGGCACAGGCATTCGACGTGTTTCGGCTTTCATCTGTATACCTCAACCGAGTAGTCATGTCAGCTAATTCTGCGCATCGGCTAACTGCACATATTCCGCTTTATAGGCAACAGGTTGTCCTATTCGCTACACCACGCTGCATAGTAAAAATGTGCGTAATAGCATTTACAATTCGCGCACTAAAATATATAAAAAACCTGCAGGGCATTGACATTCATACTTCGCTATATTGTTATTGATAGACTATATTTCAATATGACACGAAAATATTATCACAAACTCACCTAATAAAGTGTTGATTAGCAAAATGCTAAGGTCACTCTCACACGAAGCAGAAAGTAAACAGAGCATCTTCAATATGGCGGGAGATGGATCACACATGACTAGCACGTGACATCTATTTATAATTATCGGGGTCACAGTTTTGAGGCCCGAGACGGCTCGCGCGTAACGTGATACTGACATTTTGTATAGATATCGCATCGTCAAATCACAGGTGTGCGTCAAATGAGAAACGCCATGGGATTTTGTACTTTCGGACATCTGATTAATTTCAATAAATACATGTAGAAAAATTAGATCTAGATCTACAATAGTTTTCTTTAGTAAAGTTAAATTACAATTTTTTCAACTTCTGTCGTCATTTACGGAAAATAATTATATTGGGCTATTCCAGTTTATATAAGTACCCCCCTATGGAAAAGACTTTTACGTACGAAAATGACCCCCGCCCCCTCAATTTATTATCCGGATACCCCCCCCCCCCTCAATGTTTTCTTCCCGGATACCCCCTGCAATCGTCGCAGGCGCGAATACAGGGGGGGGGGGGTCCAGGGGTCCCCCCTCCCGGCAAAAAAAAGAGAAGAAAGTCTACAATACCCGAATAGTTGGATTACTTTTTTCGTGGCCTAGTTGTCAAGAAATCGCATCTGCGGCGATCTGGCATTTAAAAATTTCCTGGGGGAGCACCCCAAGACTTTACGATGCGCATTGAGCTTCGCACTCGCGGAGGTCTAGACGTGCAATTATTTCTGTATCCGCACCTGCGTCGGCAATGACTATCGGTGCGGAATTCTGTTGTAATTCACGGCTAAACAGACAGCTGAGCCAGAATCAGAAAAAAATGCAATTTGAGCTGAAATAATCAGTGACACGCGTGTGTAGCTACGATCAAACAGATGCCGCCGGAGGTCATTAATAGTTTGGCATAACAAACAACTTATCCGATGATTTGACCGGAGGCAAATAGGGAAGTGGACTTTGGGACAGGTGTATTCTGAATTCAACTAAGCCACACCTATTCTATGCTGATTGGTTGAATCCATTTTGTTTATCTGTCCTAGTGGTAAGCAAAATATGGGGAAGTTTGTCATGCAGTGACGGCTGCAAAAACTGGCTGTCCGGAATATGAAATCCGTAAAATAACGGCATATTCTGGTCGGATTACTGTGAAATTTGTTTTATTTGATATATAAATGATGAATACATAAGCGTATCGCGAAAACAGAATCTTGTTATATCTCCTTTAAACCCCTTTCTTGCTCAACTTTTAGACTACAGAATTTAAATTTGTACAAGTATGTAATTAAGATTTAAAATGCATTGAAAATATAAAGTGTTTCAATTTCATTACGACATACCGAGGCCTCAATCAGTAATTTATATTATTTTAACGATTCGGACGCTAGCAAGCTCGGACCTAAACCGTTTCGGGACAACCTTGCTATTTTTTACTATGCGTATTCAACATAGTTCTTTATCACATATGATATATGAACCTTTCGCATGCTCACTGTTAATATATCATTATTAAGTTTAAACTTGGGACAAATAAATTAAACATAAATAACGAATCTGTTACGGTCCGAAACGCCCTCGAAGTTATATATAGATCAGCAGGAAGGAAACTATACTGACACCGGGCAATGTAAGAAGAACTGGCGATCCGGAGTAAACATCTCAATTTATCCATGAAATTGCTGTGTAGAACCATTTTTATGAATTATTACTTGTGTCACATGTATATATGGTTTATAAAGTATAACATACTTCACTATGTATATATGTAAATTGAGCATCATACGTATAAAAACACCATTATTTCGACTTGCCTTAAAACGCACATTTACAAATACAACTACGTCATAACTCTTATGTAGTGCAATGTAATGAAATGTAATTAGAGTTATGTACTCAGAACAACGCATCGGCTAATGCGCGCACGTCAAATTTAGCCTTGCGTATTTCATAATAAAATATGTGAATTTTGGAATAAACAAGCTGATTAATTGCTACACTGTGGAACCATTTTATCACATTCCGATAGTTTGTTAAAAAGTTATTCCAACTATAGTCAAAATGTGTAAAATCCTCAGACCCTGCTGATGGAATAGCTGTTTTATTTACCAAATTAACTGTTAAACAAAGAAACTAACCTGCCATGATGTCACTAAATAGTTCTGCTTCAAGTTTAATACCAATGTTGCTATGCTGCTAGCCATTTTGTTTACACTACCAGATGCGCAGCATAAGCCGAAACAAATGTGGCATTGCAAACACGTATGTGATGTCATACATCACACAATTTACGTCACTTACTGACGTCAGAATGTTATGACATTTAACCTGCACAAACGTCTTTGAACTGCGTTGAATATTCGGGAAAGTTTGACTGAATATGGAGATGGTACCGGTAATGCCATATACATTTGTTTGGAAGGCCTTAGGTGCGCAGAATTAGCCGACACCATTGTATATACAGTATTCGTCGGGATTACCCCCGCATCGGGAATTTTCGTAGACCAAATTTGTTACTAATCATGGAAATTTTCACGGTCAGTTTCCCGAACATTTTTTGCAGAAGACACCTCTCTGTCAAATGGAGAAAAAATGTTCCACATCACCCTTGGTCATGTAAGGTTTTAATACAAATTATTAGAATACCTTCAAAATGTTGTATTTCAGCTATTCCCACTTTTGTTTACTAATAAACATCATTATTGAAAAATATTTACAAAGCATGTTTCTGTCTGCGTCACTGGATTCTTTAGCCATTTGGAGATGTCAAGGTCGTCATGAAAAACAATAAAAAAAAACTAACACATAATTATATTTGATTACACAGATGTAGATATAAACTCTGTGCCTATAGTATACTTTATTGTTCTGTTGATGGGGGTGTTGGGGGGGGGGGGATCCCAAAATCAGAACTGAATATTTGCAAAAGAAGATATCAATTCAGTCCTGAAATTAGAATATCCAGATCTGTAGCCTATTTCACCTACATTGCAAAGTATACTTATCTAGCAAAGTATATTGCTTTGAGGGAGAAATTGTCAATTTAAGGATAAATTTATTAATTTTTAATATACTTAATTTATTACATTATCACAGCCATTTTGGCTGTGATAATGTAATCAATTCAGTATAATAATTCTGCATACTTTTAATCATCAAATATATGCAGTGGTTAGTTCTATACGAAATAATGCATTTCGGAAAAAATAAATGATTACTCGCTCAAAGTATACTTTGCTAGATAAACATGCTCGGAATAATATGCTACAGTTTGTAGATTGTTATTATCTTGTTGGTATAAATCCTACCTGTAGTGTGCACCATAATGAATATGGTAAAATAGCATGTACCACAACTGAAAATTAAACGTGATCTGAAAGCATCTTGCATTATGATTATTAGCCTTGTGATAATATTATTGTCATTTATGACTGGCAAAGGAAATGGTGAAAATTTCTTCATAGTAGACTCCTCTGATAATTTACATAACCATTTTTTACACTGACTCGATAGTGCGCCACAATACAGGATGAAAATAACCCAACAACAAAATCCAGATTCTAAGGTCACAGTCTATTTTCTACAAACGCCTGGATGATACGTTAACAAAATGGACGACATGGAAACAATTAAGCAAGACTTTTAGATAAATCTAGTTTCACAGCACTTGTACGATAAGTTTATTGTTTTAAAAAATGTTGAATAATTGTTTTTATATGCTTATAACTGCAGTAACTGGTTAACGAAGGCTTATTATCCAGAACCTAGGTATATCCACTGTATATGAACAAGGCTTTTAACTTTGGTCGGACACGACCTTGTATTATAACAAATTCTGCAATTTTATTAACGCTAATGTGAATATTTTGGCTGAAAATGCACATGTTCATTTGTGAAGTTTTGTTATCTTGCTAAAATAACATAGTTAGAACATAATTAATCAAAGAATATCGAATTACAGCTCATTTTAGGTCGGACACAAGTACACATGATCAGAGCTCCAGATAAGCTTTGTGTCTAAAGCGTACTACACCCCATGATTTCAAAATCATTGCGTACTTTACTTTTACAAATGGATTATTGATTTTCTTCATTACTAAATAGGGAACAAATGATAGAAAAATACGTACCAAATTTAAACATTCACTTATTGCTTTTTGCAGCTCAACTAAGTGAATTTTCAACTTTATGACAGTATTTTCACTACTCAATTTGAAAATCAATGCATATGTTCACATTGTATTGTGTACTCCCACTTTTGATAATAAATGCGTATTCAGCTCAAATAATTGGCGTAAAATACGCCAATACGCACCTTATCTGGAGTTCTGATGATCATTATATATATGTAAAATGGGGGTTCTCCCCCATTTTACATATACAAATGTATATGAAAACCATTAACCCTTTCAACACCAAGTAACTTAATAGGATGTTCCATGCCAATGTTTCACTCTATTTCATTAATTTTTTCATTCAAATTATCCCATTCTTCTAAAAGGGTAATCTGTACGACGTTTAAAATTATTAACAAACAGTGGAGATCCTGATGAGACGGCTCGTTACGAGCCGGCTCATCTGGATCTGCACTGTTTGCAAACATTGTCTCTATAGAGGTCTGTGGTGTTGAAAGGGTTAAAGATGAACATGTTTTTCACTATTAATAACATATATTATAGTTCTATCATTCTTAATTTTATCAAAGAAAGGTTTAATTAATTTAATATATTTATGTTTTAAATTAACTAACACTCCACCACAGGAATAGCAGATTTGGTATTTATCAATTGTTCCTATTCCACACTTTATAGAGGATATATCGTTTTTTCAAGAATTTTGGGATTCCATGTTTAAAAATAATATCCAGTGACGTCATAGGTTTCTCCAGTTCTAAAAATAGAATTTTGGGATTATCTGGTTATTTCCCCGTTTAAAAATAGCAGTATTGGATTTTCCCAAGTAATTTCCTGTATACATACAGTATGGGCCGTGTTCTGTGAAAAACCAGCCTTAATGACAAAATTTTCAATTTTGCACTTTTTTACATTTTTTGATGTGGACACCTTTCAAAAACAAATTAATAAAAGTAACGGTTGCGGGCACACTTTCACGTAGAGCGTGGCCGGGTCTGACCGGCCGTCGGCACTAACCGCCCCCCATCAGTAAACACGTTTAAACCTAAGTTGATATCTTATATTGCGCATGTACATTTCCCCGTGAGTTTTAAATTTGCGACAAACAGTGCAGAAAGTATTGCCAATACGAATTAAATCGTTTTCCATAGGACGACATCTGTAAACCAAGACCTTTCATAAATATGATCATGCAATATGTATATCTACGTCACACATAATTAAATCATGAATACATAGATGCGAAAATCGATATTGTATTAAAGGTACATGCCCACTCAGTAGGCACAATATGTTCCTTATATCAGAGACATCATCTGGTAAAATAAACATTCATTCACCATTACCCCACGTATTGATTGGCATTATTATACATCTTATATCAGACAGAGATTTCCACACGGATATCAGGGGCGATTACCGTGTTTCCTTCAACTATTAACGGACATTACTAGTTATTCTCTGTATTTATTTTTTGATGTGCAATGATCATATTTTATAATCTGTCAACAAATATTTTTTTCAGGTGACACGTTTAATTAGTATAAATAATTAAATTATGCCATGCCTCATTTGCATATGAAAATAGTCTGATACCAACGCGCGTCACTATCAGTAAAATAAATATTACTAAATGATTATACCTGTATAGCGGGCACTAGTAATCTTTAGAACTGGTGGAATAGTGACACAATTATACACTTATTTAATTCCTATAAAGAACAGATTGTGCCTACTGCGTGGGCATATACCTTTAAGGCTGGCTTGTAACGTTCAAATGAAAGTTAGCGTTACTCATCAAAATAATTTGATGGTTCGATCTTCAAGTTGTAAGTACATGTATATCTGATTACATAATACTGGTTTTGTTATGTGTTGTCTAAAAATATCGGTCGTATGTTTATTTGGTTTCAAATGTCATTTCACAAGTCGCCCATATAATATATAAAAAAAATCATAAATGCAATATGCCCATTTGTATAAAAATAATCAACAAAATTACTACGTATTTCCTTGAAGGAAACCGAAGAAAAAAAAAACAACTATCTGAACCACTATGAAAGCGTACGGCTATTAATAGGACAACTTATTAAAATGATGCAACAATTCCAAGTGTCAAAATCGTTGGTAAATTATGCGTAACTTTGCGACGTCATTTTCAGCCTTTCATGACGTTGTCATTAAGGCTGGTTTTCACAGAGCACGGCCCATATATATATATATATGAAAAACCTTAATGATGAACGTGTTTTTCACTATTAATAACATATATTATAGTTCTATCATCAGAGCTCCAGATAAGCTGTGTATTTGCTTAAATACCCAATTAAAATTGCCAAAAACCTAATTGAAATCAGAAGTAGCAAGTATCAAAAAGCAATACCGGCAAATCTTGTGGTACCTTTACCATGCTACAGAAAACAATAAACAAACCATCTTATTTTCCATGAAAACACATCTTGGTATTTCATTAGAATTGTCTCCAAGGAGACAATTCTAATGAAATGCCAAGACATGTTTTGATTTTGCAGCAAACTATTCAATAATTGTTGTATATTGATGTGTAAACAGTAGTGTGCTTTTATTTTGCCCAATTAAGATGTTGAAATACCCAGTGACGGAGTGACAATACTCAATTACTAATTCCTTATCTGGAGCCCTGTATCAATCTTAATTTTTAGCCGGGTTTTTTAAAAATAAATCCCGGCTATTGGGTTGGCGAAAGCCGGGAGGGCGGCAGGTGGCGTCCACAAGCAATGTTAAGTTTTCTGTTAAATGTCAATTTCTCTGTTACTGTACAACCTAGGACCACAACACTTTGACAGCTTCATAAGCAAGGGGTGCCCACCACCCAACATGTGACCTTTTTTTTACCTTCACCTATTTTTACTCGTGAACGACTTAGCCATTTTCAACGTTAAGTTTTCCTGTTTACAAAGGTATGTTTTCGTGTTTAACCCTTTCCCTGATAGAAACGACTTTTCACGCCTCTGCAGAAGATGTCTTTTGAAAACATTGTGGGAAAAGGAGAAATTGCTTGTAACAAGCAATTTCTCCTTTTCCCACAATGTTTTCTACTCTATCAGATAATTTAACCATCATTTGACCCAGCATTTGGTTCTTTTATTCAGATGTTTTCGATTTGGAAGAGTCGAAATATCGCAAAACAGGGAAAGGGTTAAGTCCATTTCTCTGTTTCTGTACAACCACCATTCTGAACCATCATACTTGACTACTTCATAACTACAGGGTTAAATTTTTGCGTCTATTTTTTTTCCTTTAAGAAGTTGCCCAAACACAACGTGCAAATTAAATCATCCGATGCAGAAAACAATATTAGTATTTTGTCATGTTTGTGCCATTGTATTATCTGTTACCCAAGTATCAATACCTTGAAAAAAAACCCGGCCTTGCGTGGCTTTGCCTCGTTTCTTGTTTAATTTCATCTAAGTAGGGTTTAATAAAATTGATGTATTCATGTTTTAAATTAACTAACACTCCACCACAGGAATAACAGATTTGATATTTAGCAGTTGTGCCACAATCGCAATTTAGGCGTCGTAGGCGTCCGTCTGTCCGTCCGTCTGTCCGCACACACGAATGGGTACTTGTTGGGTACAAAAGTACCCAACAAATGCTCATCTGCGTGTTGGGCAAGCGTACGGGGATCTTCTTGGGTAGGGTTAGGGTAGTGTTGGGTACTTTTGTTGGGTACTTTTATATAGTAAAAACCCAACAAGTATTCATTCGTAGGAACGTCCGTCCGTCTGTCTTCAAAAATTATAATGGCCTATATTTTCTGTTTCCTTGCTTGGATTTGCTTCATATTTCACACACGTATTGCTCTAAGGGTCCTCTACTGCGCTGTGGCAAATCCACGTCCGTGCCGCCCCTTCTAAGCCCAGGGACAAGGTCACATACTTTGTGCATCTCGAAACCTTAATGCTCCGTCGCTCGGGTAAATAATGGCCTATATTTTCTGTTTCCTTGCTTGGATTTGCTTCATATTTCACACACGCATTGCTCCAAGGGTCCTCTACTGCGCTGTGGCAAATCCACGTCCGTGCCGCCCCTTCTAAGCCCAGGGACAAGGTCACATACTTTGTGCATCTCGAAACCTTAATGCTCCGTCGCTCGGGGTAAATAATAGCCTATATTTTCTGTTTCCTTGCTTGGATTTGCTTCATATTTCACACACGCATTGCTCCAAGGGTCCTCTACTGCGTTGTGGCAAATCCATGTCCGTGCCGCCCCTTCTAAGCCCAGGGTCAAGGTCACATACTTTGTGCATCTCGAAACCTTAACGCTCAGTCGCTCGGGTAAATAATGGCCTATATTTTCTGTTTCCTTGCTTGGATTTGCTTCATATTTCACACACGCATTGCTCCAAGGGTCCTCTACTGCGCTGTGGCAAATTCACGTCCGTGCCGCCCCTTCTAAGCCCAGGGTCAAGGTCACATACTTTATGCATCTCGAAACCTTAACGCTCAGTCGCTCGGTTAAATAATGGCCTATATTTTCTGTTTCCTTGCTTGGATTTGCTTCATATTTCACACACGCATTGCTCCAAGGGTCCTCTACTGCGCTGTGGCAAATCCACGTCCATGCCGCCCCTTCTAAGCCCAGGGTCAAGGTCACATACTTTGTGCATCTTGAAACCTTAACGCTCAGTCGCTCGGGTAAATAATGGCCTATATTTTCTGTTTCCTTGCTTGGATTTGCTTCATATTTCACACATGCATTGCTCCAAGGATCCTCTACTGCGCTGTGGCAAATCCACGTCCGTGCCGCCCCTTCTAAGCCCAGGGTCAAGGTCACATACTTTGTGCATCTCAAAACCTTAACGCTCAGTCGCTCGGGTAAATAATGGCCTATATTTTCTGTTTCCTTGCTTGGATTTGCTTCATATTTCACACACGCATTGCTCCAAGGATCCTCTACTGCGCTGTGGCAAATCCACATTCAAATGTGCCCTCGGTTCCTTTGCTGTCACCGGGCGCGCTTCGTTGTCCTCTGACAACTCTTGTTTACATAATTGTGAAGTTTGCAGAAGTTTGATCTTCTTGTAGCATTGGCTTTACAGCGTCCGTATTTACCGACTATAAGAAAGCAGCATATCTTTTTTTTCCATTTTATTTACATTTAATATCCTTATATTAAATACATGTATATTAAACAATAAAAAGTAATTATAAAATAAAATAATGAGTACTTGTGACGTGAAATACATTTTAAACCTTCATCGTGATGGTTTAATCAATGATGAGCAACTTAGAAAAATGATAGATGGTCTCAAAACCTACAAAACCTGCAAAACCTATAGTCTGTTTCACGAAAGCTGCCCAAATTTTACGGCCATATAAACAATTAAAAAACCATATTTTTTTCGATAATATTAAATTAAAGGAAAATTTAAGAATGAGCCTTCTTTTTATTTCGTGAAATTTGGTCAAATATTGATTTTATTGCGAAAACAAAATTTCCCCATGTTAAATCCCCATAGACATCTTCACGGAGTGAAGATGTCTATGGGGATTTAACATGGGGGGGGAAATTTTTTAGAATTTCAGAAATACTGGACCGTTTATTTTTTTAAAATTTAAAACTTTTGTTTTCTTAGTTAGATCATTTCCAAGCTATCTAGCTAGGTTTCGGAGTCAATTTCCAAAATATTTCGTTTTTTAACTCCTCCCACAACTCCTCTACCTTTTCCCCCCATGTTAAATTCCCATAGACAAATCAATTTTTCGTAATAAAATCAATATTTGACCAAATTTCACGAAATAAAAAGAAGGCTCATTCTTAAATTTTCCATTAATTTAATATTATCGAAATAAATATGGTTTTTGAATTGTTTATATGGCCGTAAAATTTGGGCAGCTTTCGTGAAACAGACTATACATCCTTTGAAATCCATAAACAGAAATATGCTGATGTAATGAATGATCTTAAAGATAATAAAAATACAGTCTTCTTAGAACTTGTTGATAATTTAAACCAAAATGTGGATATTTTAAGGCATATGAAATATCAGTTATAAAGTATAAAGATCTATAATAGCTATTGTCTGATAAGAAAAATATTATAAAAAATAAACTTATAAAAGAGGTTTTTTAAAGAGTTAAAAGGATTAAAATTTCAACTTGGTCTAGTTGTAGATTTATATATATATACATGTATGTATAGTCGATTGTGCAACAACTTAGCCTACTGTCTGTTCCACATTTTGCTGCTGACAAACTTTTGGCTATTAAACACATTAAATTTAAAAAATATTTAAAAGTAAGTACACCCTCCCCAAAAAAAAATATTTTCCTACGGGAATTTAACATGGGGGTATTTGTTATTTGTGGACCGATTTTCAAAATCTAACTTTTGTTTTCTTAGTTACATCATTTTCAAGCTATATCGCCAGGTTTCGGAGTCAATTTCCAAAAACATTCATTGTTTGATCCTTCAGGAATTTTTGGAAATTGTCTCCCCATGTTAAATTATTATTATTATTTCATAATTAGTGGAAACTGTTATTTTTTTAATGTTGACACTCATTTCAGTTAAAAAATATAGGAACTCTGGCACAATTAACTGCTAAAGTGTGGTTCAGATATGATTCGCTATTCTGCAGAGGAAGCCTATGATTGGAATCGTAACAGTACGGGAGTAGATTGCCAGTTACTGTTCGCAACCACCATGGTATTTAACCGTTTAACCCAAAAGTTATGTCTGTAACGCAGGGCGACTTACAGCCAGAACGCAAACACATCACCTTTCTCAGTTATAAGGATACAGATACAGAGCTCCAGATAAGCTTTGTGTCTAAAGCGTACTATACCCCCTGATTTCAAAATCACTGCGTATTTTACTTTTACAAATGGATTATTGATTTTCTTCATTATTAAATAGGAAACAAATGATAAAAAATGTAAACATTCACTTTTTGAGCTGCAAAAAAGCGAACACTGTTTGCTTTTTGCAACTCAACTAAGTGAATGTTCAACTTTATAGTTTCACTACTCAAATTGAAAATCAATGCGTATTTTCACATTGCTGTGCGTATTTGTACTCCCACTTTTGATAGTGCATGTTCAGCTAAAATAATTGCGTAAAATACGCAAATACCACCTTATCTGGAGCTCTGCAGATAATATAAAAGACAGATGAAATAGTAACAGTCATCCGTATAGCTGAGATTATCTAAGCTAGTGTTGGCTAATTCTGTGCACATACACGTATGTGCATGTCATTGCTATGTGTAGTTTCAGTTCTAATTGCATACATGTTCATGGTAATTCAAAGCAACATATGCAGGTTAACCCTTTCAGTGCTGAATTAGAATTTATCGTCTGCTGCTTATGTTTTATTTTCCATTTTTCTCATGAAAAACATGATTTGACAGCACTTTAGAATCATTTCCAATGGAAATGATTCTAAAGTGCTGTCAAACCATGTTTTTATTAAGAAAGAATACCAAATATGAAACAACAGCAGACGACACTTTTCGATTCCCTCCTTTTAAAGCCCCTATACGGCTCAAGTTGCCGAATTTGGCCTCCTATTGGGTTTTCCCACACATAAATCCAACAGGTTTCTATTTACACACACTTTGAAACTGTTTGCATTCATTTTGGTACAAAAATGAGTTTGTAGTCGATGAAAATATCAATATTTGTTGATAAACAAACAGCAGGTGCGTGTTCAAAGTCCGATCGATTTTCCGATAGACGCTCGGGTCAACTGCTCAACTCCCTGATTCGTGGCCCATGAATTCCGATAGCCAGAGTTTATCGACTCGCTTCCGAGCCGAAGCCGTTGGGTTACGGAAATTAATTTGTCAATATTGACATTTTGCACTGAGTGGTACACAAAACAAGTTTTTGTTGTCTTCACATTGCGATTAAGATGTAAATCTCAAGACTTGAGATGTATCTATTAGGCAGTATATGTTAGTTTTGTGTACTAAATCAGTTGCCAAACATGTTTTTGTGTTTGAAAAAATCGGAAAATTGTAATACTGAGCCGTTCAGGGCCTTTAAGGGTTAAATGTCTGTTCTGACAGTATCTGGTTATATATTTGAGTTTGGTTCTGTGACAACTCCCTCACAGTCACAAGTAAGTTATTAGGTTTGAGGCGGCTTTCAGCTGCGCCGAAAACCTATTGTATTCGTTGGTTTTTTTTTTTTTTATTCAGCCGTTCAGTCTACAGCCCAAACCGCTGGTCGGATCGACTTCAAATTTTGCATGCCGATTCGGATCAAGTGTGAGCAGAGACTCAGAGATTTTCAGAAATATCTTAATGCCACTTTCCACGAAACCGGAAGTGACGTCATATTTTCTATAACTTTCTATAACTTCCTTATTTTCCAACCGATTTCAAAAATTATTTTTGCATTGGAAAGCTGACAACATTCTCTATCTCGGCCTCGCTGACAGTTCTCGGCTATCTGGTCAAATAAGAGAGCTATAGGGATTTGAAGTTGAAATATGTACATACTTTTCAACGATTTTGCCGAATTTTTGCCGAATTTCGGCTGATAACGGGTGGTCTTTGCAAACGTTTTCCAATTTGTACAGTAATGTCAGCAACATAATTTCTTGCCAGTGTGATAGGGGAGTGTCAGGCGCATAAAAGATGATAAATTTTCAGAGCTATATCTTGACTACTTCCGGTTCTATTGGATGTCAAAGATGAACGTCTTTTTTTCAAGTTTTCAAAATAGAGCAAACGGATGTGACGTCAGCTTCGTTATTTATCAATAGATTTCAAAATTTCTTGCTGCGGTCGATATTTCAGTCATTTAGCTAAAACTTTCCCGCTTTGTGCCCGGCCTATGGTGAAAAACAAACGAAAACTTCACTGGCGGAATATTGCACATATGTAATTTCCGTTTTATTAGGTGTATTTACAAATGGCGTAAACTGCAATCTAGGGGCGATAACTATCGAAAAATAATCATCCGCAGACTTACGGGCTCCCTCCATCTACACCAAACCGCTGGTCGGATCGACTTAAAATTTTTGCATGCCGATTCGGATCAAGTGTGAGCAGAGACTCAGAGATTTTCAAGATATCTGTTAATTCTACTTCCCACGAAAACGGAAGTGACGTCATACTTCCTATAACTTCCTTATTTTCCAACCGATTTCAAGAATTCTTTTTGCATCGGAAAGCTGACAAAATTCTCTATCTCAGATTCGCTGACAGTTTTCGGCTGTCTGCTCAAATAAAAGAGCTATATGCATTTGAAGTTGAAAAATGTACATACTTTTCAACGATTTTGCCGAATTTGGCGCTGATAACGGGTGGTCTTTACAAACGTTTTCCAATTTGTACAGTACTGTCAGCAACATAATTTCTTGCCAGGGTGTGATAGGGGAGTGTCAGCCGCATGAAAGATGATAATTTTTCAGAGCTATATCTTGACTACTTACGGCTCTATTCGATGTCAAAGATGAACGTATTTTTTCAAGTTTTCAAAATAGAGCAAACGGATGTGACGTCAGCTTCGTTATTTATCATTCGATTTCAATTGTTTTTGCTGTAGTCGATATTTCTGTCCTTTAGCTAAATCTTTGGCTGAGGATCGAACCCGGTATCCCTCGCTCCGAGCCCATCGCTCTACCTCTAAGCTAACCGGCCCCCCATCGGTGTGATGATGCGAACACAATAATGTTGGACTGTTCATTCTAAAACTTCAGAAATTCTTTTTGCAACCGATAGTTTACACCTTGGGCTAAAGCTTAGTTACACATGAAATCAATGTTTGAGGCTCAAACCGTTGATGCAGCTCAAGCTGCTCTAGTTTGTAATTGTTTTCTGCTATACACTCAAACATAGAGGAAATTGTTGTCTTCAAGACACGGTAGTTTGTATCATGTGCTACAAGTTGAGTGACATGTCTTGTAGTCGCGTGGTGTGCAGGCTGATATGTATATATTGTTAGTTTTTTGTATCATGTTTCAGTATCATGAACATGCATTACATGCAGGGCTCCAGATAAGAAATTAGTAATTGAGTATTGTCACTCCATCATTTCTGAATAAATTGGGTATTTCAAAATTTTAATTGGGTGAAAGAAAATCAAACTACTGTTTACACATCAAGAGACAGCAATTATTGAATAGTTTGCTTTGAAATGCAAATACGCAGCTTATCTGGAGTTCTCTTACATGTATACAAGAGAATGATTAATTACCATGTAATCACTTCACAATTTCAAATACTGAGGTTTGTTTTGGTGTCCAATTTAGAAAGGTACAGTGTAACCATGGGTAGCTACAAGAGTTGCCTATGATATGGTAGAGTATCACAGAGATCTGGTAGCAATTTTGTTTCTAGTCCAGGGATTCCGCTGGCGATCGCCACTTTCGCAATTGGCTATACAAATAAACAATTGGCGATAAAAAATTGTAATTTTTTATCGCCAATTGTTTATTTTTATCCTATTGGTTATTCCTATTTTTTTTCTCTTTTTTTATTTTCTTTTTTTTTTGAAGTGGCGATTTTTTTATGTTCCCCAGCGGAATCCCTGCTAGTCTATTAGTAGAGCATTGGACATAACTACTGGAGGTTGCAAGGGTAGACATATCTTCACGATGAATCCAACCTAACTGTCTGTTTCACGAAAGCTGCCCAAATCTTTTGGTTATTAAATTAATATTAATTAAGATAATATTAAATTTTTGCAAAATTTAAGACTGAGCTTTCTTTTTATTTTGCGAAATTTGGTCCAATATTGATTTTATGACGAAAATACAATTTCCCATGTTAAATACCCATAGACATTTTCACAGAGTGGATTTAACATGGGGAAATCTTTCTAATTTCAGAAATTGTGGACCAATTTTCAAAAATTAGCTTTTGTTTTCTTAGATCATTTCCAAGCTATCTAGCCAGGTTTTGGAAGTAATTTCCATTCTTTTTTTATTATTTTACTGCTCCCTCAGCTACTCCACCTCCTTTTCCCCCATGTTAAATTCCCATAGACAAATCACTTTTTCCGTAATAAAATCAATATTTGACCAAATTTCACTAAAAATAAAAAGAAGGCTCATTCTTAAATTTTGATAAAATTTAATATTATCAAAACAAATACTGTTTTTGCATTGTTTATATGGCCGTAAAATTTGCGCAGGTTTCGTGAAACAGACAGTAAGTAGAACCACTGGTGCTGCACTCCGCTCCAGTGTAAAATGTTTCACGTTGAAATAGGCGCCAGATTCCTGACGAATTCCCATTCAGCCACACGTAGAAAATACTGTATAAACACATTTTCGTCTAGTAACCGGCGCAAGAAATTTGTACCGGTTACAAGACAAAAAAATGCATTTGTGTGATAGCTCTAAGTAGAGCTACAATGTAAGTGGTTCTTGTCAGGAAACTGGTGCACTTTTTTGACGTGGAACATTTTAACCCTTAGACCGCTATCTTATAATTATTTTTCTATTTTCCATTTTTATCATCAAAAACAGCACTTTAAGAGTAATTTACAACATGCTTTGACAGCACTTCAGAATCATTTCCATTGGAAATGATTCTGAAGTGCTGTCACACCATGTTTTTATTGAGAAATAAGACAAGATATAAAAGCAACAGCAGACGACAATTGTTGTGAGTAGGGTTAAGTACGGAGTTTAGCACCAGTGAGAACTGCAGAAGTTTTTTCATTGTGTTTTTAATATTGAATGAATGAATAACCATGGCCGTTACAAACTTGCAAAAATGTTTAAAATTCTATCACGAAATACGTACCAGCTCCGTTACAGATGATTAATAACAGCATACATCAAGATATTCCATGCAAGTTTTCATACGATGTATTTTAAGTATGAACATACTCTCATAATAGTTCCATCCAATTAGCCTTTTATAGAGATCTGGGGGGCATTTCACTATACTTTGTACGACTAAAATGTTCGTAAGTGCGAACTTATGATGGTCTGTACTGTTCACATTAAGACTGTTTTCTTGTAAACAATTAGTGGATTTACATTTATTGAGCAGCTTATGGTCAATAAATGTAAATCCATCAATTGAAATTTCCAGATGATCCTAAATTTGCACTTACAAACATTTTAGTTTAGTGAAACAGGCCCCAGGACTAGTGTAGTTGTTGAGTGGTTGCACTGTTCTATATGTGAAATACAGTGGAAACTCGCTATGATCGACACCCTGGGACCTCCTTTTATAGAGATCTGGTCCTGCTGTATTTAAGCGTTTCTTTCTTACTGTTAGCATAGCACAAAAATT